>BOPP01000009.1:7392261-7411577 GCA_017312745.1 Gryllus bimaculatus | reverse complement strand
AATGATGAATATATTGTTTGTTGCGACGCGTCGCTTTCAGCTTTTGCTTTGCGACACATCGCTTTTGCTGTGATTGACCACGGAACTCCATCGCTCATAACTATCTATTATTAATACGCTCTTTTTTCGCTGACTGTGCCTACTTATCTTTAATTCTTAACTGTGCAAAGAATCACCGAAACTACTCCTAGTATTGAAGAGGTTCTACCGAAGATGAGAGCCTTAATGAGTGGTGTGTTAGTTACTCCAAAGCAGTGCGACTATTGACGAGTCTCGAAACACATCAATGTACTGAAACAAAGTCACAAAATGTGCTAAATGAAGAAAAATAGAATGTATTATGAAGATGAGAAATGGAGAAACAAGTAGACTAGGCGAAAGAATTAGATGTGTCACATGCCACAATTTCAAAAAAAGAAAGAAAGAATATAAATACTCCTTTAAAAAAATCTGTGCTTTAATTTTCTCTACATACAAATGTGAAATATGTGTCTAATTGTTCACAATCATTTATAACAATATATAGTTATAACGATAGAAATATTCCCCCTTCGGACGTTAAAAACGGGTTTTGACTCTACATTTAAAATTCTTTGGAACTCACTATTGTTAGGTAAAAATTGGTAAAAATGTAAGCTGCACTGTTGAGTAGAAAGAACATGTACTTACTATATTTTCATACTACGTGAAAATGTACACTATGTTGTTACAAAGATTTTACTTGTCAATCTGGAGAAGGCGCAATGTATATTTTTCCGGAATTCCAAAATTTCTTTGAAATTTTCAATTGGGGATGAAATGAAAATTAAAGAACACATAACTAATTTTGAAGACATCTAATGTTCTACAACTTCAGTCTGAAAGATGATTACTGCAAAAGTAAGAGCTGCTGTACTATAAGGTGAAATTTGTCGTAAAAGGGAATGCAGAGTTTTTTCGGAAATGTTTTAACTTCAGAAACTGATGTCATAAAAACCATTTAAAATAAAACAAGAGTACAGAATCAATCTTCAAACAAATCTGGAAGCTTTTATTTGGAATGTAGTAATTTTTTCGTTACGATACATCATTTTTGAGAAAAATGAAATACAAAACATAAAATAGAGAAGAACCTACATCGCGTCTTCTGCTCTTCCGTAGGTCTGCGGACTTTCAGCATGTTTATTTCCTAACTAGTTCAAACGCATCTCTGAAGAGAGAATTTCTGATCACGGTCGTCTCGCGAGGGCCTTCTGTTCTGACTAGTCATGGTCTGAAGCAGAAGGTAATTAAGGTTACATCTGCTATATGCGAAATTTAAGTAACAACTGAAATAAACTAGCACACCAGAGAACCATTGAATAGCAATTAGTAGTCAGCACATGTCCTCGATTCCAAAAAAATGACATTAATGTTGCGATAAAACGTACTGGACAAAGTGAAGTACGTGTATCGGCTGAAAATTGTCGAAATTATTGCGGGAAGCTGCCTAGAAATACATTTTCATGATTTTCCACTGTCCCGCTATTTATCAGTGAGGTATAGCGTTGTACCTCCTCCACACCAGCTCCCATGAAACAAAAATTTTTATTTAATAGAGAAAAACGAACTTTTTCGACAGTTCTCGACCCGTTCGTTTCGTCACTCACTCCAAGCACTTTGCGAAAATAAAACATCATCCCCCTCCCGCGAACAATTAACGGACGGATTGACGGGCGTGTCGAAATTGCGGCCGACTCAGCTGGCCCGCGCGCTCGCCGCTGCCACTCCGCACTTTTTGCGCATTACTGGACGTGTTCTCTTCTGGAGTGAGCTCTATCCTATTGGACACGTCCTCATTTTTGCTCCGCGTCGCAAAATGCTGTCGCGTGTCATCTGCTGACTTAAAATTCCGGTTTTCCGTGAAAGAAATTCCTCGTTGGCGCGAACTTTTCCCTTTCTTGGTAACTTCTAACTTCTTTCAACATAAGACTAACTTCTTTCAAAATCGTTTACAATGTTAATTGTTTGAGAATTATTGCTGGATTATTGTAGTAAAGTAAATTTGCGTTTGCTAATTTTCTATTTTTTCTCATGCTATCGTATTTTATTAGTGGCGAGGGAAAATGTTCGGGGCATTTTCAATTGCTTGATTGGTTATTCCGGGCGTGTCAATGGCTAAGTTCATTAGTACCGTAAGTGTAGTGCATGTTTTTTCGTCGAGAGGTCATGAAGATTTTCCCCGCTGAATGGTGAGATTGGCACCGACATTCCCGTTGTCTAACGGGGTTTTCCCAAGCAGGTATCTCCCACCGGCGGGCACCGCCCCAATAGGGACAAGCTTTAGGCTTCAGCCCGACATCTCGGCATGCGTGATAGTATGGTATGTAAGTGCAAGTATGTGTAAGTTCGGGGTGAGGATAGGACATGGAAAGGTAAGATCGCGCGCGTCTGTGGACCAATCGTCAGAGTATTGCTTCGGCTATCACCTGGTATTGAACGAAGAAACCACGGAAAACTACCGATGAGAGCAGCCGGCCGCTAGAAATCTCCTCCAGACAACGACTGAACTCAATCTAGCTATCTAGCTAGATCCTGCCACCATTGGGACTCGAATCTTGGACCTCCCGGTCAGAGGCATTGCATTGTATTTTCAATAAAGAATATGTTTAAAATGAATAATAAGTATAATGGCCTCGAGGACACATGGCTTTAGAAAAGGTTACAAATTATCAATTATTTGTTGCATCGGCATGGCAAGGCCAATATGAGGCGCTGAATGTGTAGATTGCTCACAGTAGTTAAATAAACAGTTATCTGCTAACTGGATATAATGGTTTGGGGCACCATGTAAGAGTTGTGGACTTCAATTTAGTTTTTAAATGTAAGTATAATTAATCAACATAAAAAGAACTACTGAATAATTGTAAAATGGTACTATTTCTTCTGAGATTTTTCAGAAAGAATAAATCTGCATCGCGATACTTACAGGAGATATGACAAAACAATTACTTGTAATTAAGAGTTTATGCACTCAATAACTAACATAGTTTCCTTCTTCTTTGGACTGTGAACATTTAAGACTCTTTACATGATATGTTTATACAAGAAAGATACTATAAAAAACATTTTTTGTGAATATAGAAAGAGGTTTTCTAAACTTTACAAAAATGAATAGTACGTACAAAACGTACAAAAAAATGCAAGACCTAAAACAACGATTTAAACCATTACTTTATAATATAACAACTTACAGGCGTATAACGCACATGGTACTACAAGCTAACTACAAGCACATGCAATGTCTGCAGGTCTCACTAGTCTATTTATAAATATATTTACTTTATATTTTTTAGATTCCTAACATAATTTTACTTCGAGGATGGAATTTGAAACATCTAGGACGATACGTGCTAAGAAAGCGTCTATACATGGCTGAGATAATCTAATTTTTTTTGAGATAATATTCATCTCTCTTCATGTCTCTTCTTCTTCCCTTTTTGACAGAAAACGTACAGAGCCAAGAAATACGACTTCAAGACCTCGCTGAATTGAGGATGACAGGGATGTGAAAGGAAAGCTTCTTTCTCCCGCAAAAGTATCTTCTCTGATACCTCAGAATTCGGATGCGGAACACACTTCACTTTTATTTGTATTCCCTCAGGCTTCGTAAACTCGTGAGTGCAGCCGTCTTGCATACGACAAGTGACAACAAAGTTTTAAAAATTCAAAAACTTGGTTTGAGTAACGTGTGATGACTTGTATTGGGAGGAGACTGTCAAAACGGAGTAGTGGAAAGATGGATATGTGGATTAATGATATGTAATGTATGTATGCACGTATTGTTCGCATTGTTTCTATATGCTCTGCAGTACTAGACTATATTATTACAAAAACCTTCAACATTTTTTTCAGAAAGATAAAATTATTAAAATTAATTTTATCAATGAGACTCGGGTCTTCCGAGTTAACTCGCCATCAGCCCTACCTCTACGCTGCAGAAGAATGGTAATGTTTGAACTTGGGCTGACACTTAAAATGTAATTGTCCCAATAAAATATTTCCAACATTTTCGCACAAACTTTCGCAAAACTTACTTATTTTCAAAAAACTGTTCATAACATTATTTAAAGATTTTCTTTACGAAACGTATTTCATTAAAAGAAGTATCTATCTTCAATATTAAAGCTGTAGGAAGATGCCCAAAACCTGCACTTTCGAATTTTTCGAATAATGTGGGATTTTTAAGCATTCTTTACACCAAGAATAAAGGTTGACATAAACAAATTGGAGCCATTTTTGAGTAAATGTTGGAAATACGTCTATGGTAAAGTGCCATCAAAAATTTAAAAAAAACAACATCCGTTTTAAACTCCCAAATTCGTGAGTTTGTTTAGATAAATCGATTTTGATGAAAGGTGCTAGCATTGACCACAGACGGATAGACGGACAGGCAGATGATTGATGACGGATAGACGGACAAATCGATTTTTCGGTATTAAGACTCCAGATAAAATGGATTCCTGCTGAAGACGGAATTAGCTGAAGTAATGTACTATATTCAGAAAGAGGATTTATCCAGCTTTTCGTTTCCAGGTCCTGCAACAAGAGTTTTTCTGCCAAAAATTCGTCGTTTTCCGGTTCCCGATTACATATTTTTTTTAAAAAGTATGTACAAGAATGTAAAACTAACGTGTGTATATTAGAACACACGTTAGTTAAATAGCACACAAAATAGCTAATCGTTCGTAGGCTTTATTTACTTTGGTTGAGATGTGACTATGCCAATATATTCTTGTGACCTCAGAAGAATGAGGAATTTAGAGGAGACCAACGAATAACACGAGAATGAGTGCTATGCAATCATTTGATTTATGGAAATTTCTCTTTCAGTTTCTCTTCAATTTTACGCTTAAGGATAGGCCATCGAAACATCATAAATGTAGTTAGAAATGTCTGTCACTGAATGAGATGCCACGAGAAATGAATTTTGATCTACAAAACAAAACAAGTTATCTGACTTTTCAGTCATGGTTGTTTTAACAGCTCCCCAAATTTGGACTTTGGCTTTGCTTCGTCCTGTATATTGCTCATCCCGAATGATATATCGCCTTCCGATCTATTGCATTTTCTCCCATTCACTGAAAATTATTTATTATAATTATTGTTCGAAGGTAGTTTATCACGTCCTGAAGAAAAATAAAGAATTTATCTGCTAACATATTCTGGATGTTTTATCTATCTTCCATCCTTTGAACCATTTATTATGTGAAGCGTCATAAACATTTTAGCAGCCCTGAATTCGGGAGCAAACTTGGCTTTCTCTGCTCCTGTCGGCGCCACAGAGGGCGAGATGAGTCTGCGGCGCAAACGAGCTGTGGCGTGAGGGTGGTCGACCGGAAATGAGCAACAGCCGCATCCGGGCGTGCGGGGCGGTCGCGCGCTGACCCCGCAGCTCACTCTCCCTGCGGGACTCCTCCCCCGCCCCCGCCACCCCGCCCAGCTCAGCCCCGCCGCGCGACGCCACGTCCTACCCCACCCCACTAGTCGGCCACCCCTTCCACCATGCCTCGCCACTGTATGCCACCTTCGCCACGCCGCGTCACCTCCACCTCGCCTCACCCAATTCCATCCACGCCACGTTCAACCCAATCCGATTCCCTCTCCCTGCACCGTCCTCGATAGCAGCGACACCCCCCCCGCCTTGTTACATCCCACCGGTTCAGTTGAGCTGTACAGTTGAGTTGAGCCAGCATTGCCGCTTAGCCTGCACAGACTCTGACTGGAGGCCATACGGTGGTGGATTTTCGACACTAACTACACAACTAGATCTAATTCGGTCGTTGTCTGGTGGAGAATTCTAGCAGCCGGATTCTCTGATCAGTAGATTTCATGTTTTCTGCGATGAACTCCTGCTAATGTCCAAGCAGAATTCTAACAAACGGCCCATGGACAGAGCACGTTTTTTCCTTCCTCTTCCATATCATATCATCTCCCCTGCAAACACACACACACACACACACATACATACATACATACATACTCACACATACTAAAACCTACAACGCTTCATCGCCCGCGCGGTCATCCAGCTTGCATTGATGAACTCACTTCCACTCTGATCTCAATCATCAACCATGCGCACTCCTTTTTTTACACCCACTCTATCAGAACCACCATCACTCGCAATCTTGCTGGATCCCCGCGCCGAAACCGTGCGCTCATCAAAGCACTCACTAGCGCACCCATTTCCACTCTCACCATCACCCTCAATCCCTGCTCTGTGTATGAACCCCACCCAATCGAATACCAACCCTGGGTACGCCTTTCTAATTCCTCCAACATCACCACCACTGTCAATCACGCACTCAACACCACGCCCACCATCGGTTGGCAACGCGTGTTCATGCCATCGCCGCCGCCATAACTTTCACCTCTCCCCTCCATCTGCGTAGCTCCCCGCCCTGCGACCGCAGCGCCGCGCGGCGGGTGCTCGCGCCGTTTTGCGGGTCTCCGCTGGCGGCCGATCATCCGCTGGAATAAACACCCATTGAAACCCAACGCGCCGCAGTGCGGTTAGCGGAGGTTTATCGCTGTGAGAAACTCCGCCACTGCACCGGCCAGCGTTGCTCCGACAATTCAGAGAGTGCACGTACAGACTATGGCATTCTAGTTCGGAGGGAAATCACCAATCATCTCTACAGAACGAAACATATCTAATATAATCATCGTTTGCGATGCTGTAAATGTAAAACTCCCCAAAAGTTGTAATTTTACTTTCTATTTTCATTGCGCACGTAGTGAACAGAAAGTGTTGTAATGATGTGGTGGAAATCCACCAGATTTAGACAGAAAACTCGCATTGGTGTGTCCCGGTAACAGAAAAGTGAATAAATCATGTTGCTTTGTGTAGTAAACTACTTCCTCTAACTAGTTGTGCCGTAAGAATCCGTTTTGTATGAGAAATTCGAAATGAAAAATCCATTAACGGTAAAATGTCTATATCTCTGCCTGCCTGTCTGTCTGTCTGTCTGTCCGTCCTTCCGTCCATCCCCTCCGTCTTTCCGACCCCTCTGGCTACTCCGTCCGTCTGTCCGTGGTCAACACTAGCTACTATACCGCCCAGGAAATATTCTCTATAAATGATATTTCCTAATCGATCTGAAAGAATTCAAGATACTGGGACTTTGAAATGGATATTTTGATTTTTAGGTTACCTTACCTAAGGCCTAATCATTCGCAAAATTGTACTGAAAATGTCTCGAAATATTTTATTACACTTTGTATATGGAGAGGATAGAGAACGTTTACAACAAAATGAGCAGGTTTCATTTTCGTTGCAATCTTTAAATTAAAAAAAAATTCTTAAGTTCAATTTTTTGGCGTCTTTCTCATCTATAATATTGAAGATACAAATTTTTTGTTAATAAAATATTTTTTTCAAATACAGTTCTTGAAAGATTGTGAAGGAACGTCACGTACAATATTTCTAAAATAGCAGTAACTTTCGTGTATTTTTGGGTGAAATTCAGGTAATGTTTAAACAATAACTTTCTCAAAATAGGCTCCAATATTTTCTTTAATTTTTTCCTCGTGTGTTTCAATGGGCGGCCAAAATTGGTGCGTATCCCTTTTTATGCGATCTCTATATTTTCGAAAGTTGCAAAACAAATTACATTGCAAAAGTACAATATTATTGATAGAAAGTTGTCTTAAACCAAAAGACTGTTCTAGAAAAACATATCTATAAAAACGTCCTTGTACAAATTTTTGGAAGTAACAAGTAGTGTTTGCGTAATTTCTGCTTGAAGTAAATGTATTTTATAAACAAAATCCCGAAATCGGTCGAGACTTTTTACTTTTAATGTTTTTCTCGGATAGAGTAAAGGATGATTCTTATTTTTGATGAACTGTCTGAATTTGTAAAAAGTACAACGGTTATAAATAATTTGAGAAAGTATGTATTTTTGTAGCACCTCTAGTTTTCTAGATGAAATACAAAGTATTGATCCAATATTGCGACAGAAGCTGCTCATTTAAGTTCGTTATTTACGTACGTCAAGTATTTTTCTCTATTATTTACTTATGTGAAGGTAGTGCATTTTAATGTTTATTTATTTGAAAACACGACATGTAATTGGAGATAATTTGATGAGATGTTCTTGTTTGTTAAAAGAATAGTTCAGTATAAATTATACAATCTGCAAGAGCATATATGGGGGCAAAGACAATCAATGTTTGACAATAATCATACAGAGCAAAACCTTGTGTGAAACGAAGTTCCAGATGTTAAACGTATTCATGGCGACCCAGAGACGGTCTTGATAGTAGCAGTGTGAATTTTTTCTCTTTACTGTACAGAATTGAATACTATAATTTATGGATTTCACGGTATGTTGGCAATGAGGTTTTTTAATGCCCACGCAATAACGACGACCAACGTCGTAACGCCGTGAAATAAGAACAGTAAATCACAATAAAGAAAAATAAAAAAAGAAAGGAGAAGAAAAAAGAGGATAGTGTCATTGCAAGTGGGTAAGTAATTTTCTGGGAGTTTGCATAGCTGCCAAATACCTACTCTGGTTGATTTGCCCATCTCAAAATCAAGCGCGTAACGTCAACAATTTATCACGCGCAACTTTCTTAAATGAGATTTTCTACAATATGTACAGTGTCAGAAAGTAATCATCATTGACATGACCTTCGCGTTTGTTTTGAACCTGTTTGTGTAATGAAACTGTTTATAAATTAATGTATATTGCTTTGAGGTAGTCATCGGAATATTCTAAACTGGTATAAAATTAAAAATTGTGAAAATTTCACCAATTTTTCTTTCACTAAATTCATGAATTTACATGAATGTCTCTTAACGGTTTTAGTGATGTTAGGGACAAAATTCGTATCCTTTTGGGATTATTTTATTAACTAGAATTTTGTTTCCATTGTGACGGTTAAAAAAAAAATTGTTTTCCTTTTTAGCAGATAACCACTATTCTGTTTGTGAAAACGCACAAAAGAGTTTAAACACGTGCGTGTTAGATGGTTATTACTGAATAAAGCTCATTCATATCCCAAGCACGTTTTAGCGCCTTGGTGAGGTTTACTGATGCTGTCCCTAATGGTATTTGCTCTTTTGCAGAAAGGGGAGTTGCCGCACAATTTCCATTCTGATTGCAATATGGTTTCTCACGCTATTGGATTCTATTCTGCGCTCGTTACGCGTTAGTTGATGAAGCGGGATGGTCATTTGAACGTTCACATTCACGGAGAGATTTTGTGTCATTACGTTTCGCAAGAGAACATGCATGAACTTGGGGAAGATTATCAAAGCATTAATAATATACTTTCTATTATGGATATAATTAATACATATATATCGGGACGGTTGCACATTTTCTTTTCATGTAAATCTGATGTTCAAATAATATGAAATTGCTTATTGTGACATCTGACTTGGTACACTACGTTGGTATTTCTTACTATAATTATTGAAAATATATTTATTTTTTCCAAGAGTTTGATACTTAATTTGAACTTCAATAACAGACGAAATGTTGTAATATGGTATATAAGTTGTAGTATCTAACTATTCATTTGTACTGTCGAACTATTACCGTACTACGTTTTTTATGTAGGATGGTAGTTCCTAAACGAGAACTAGATCCCCAGAAAATTGTCCATTCTATTTCAAATGGACTGTGCTCGTAGACAAGAGAGTGATCAGTCTGAAAAGATGTCCATTGGAGCGAGTTATTTTCTACGCATATAACACTATTTTGAATCCTAAAGCTACAGTAATGATCTTCTCCCTTTCCGATTTCATTTCCTGTTCCCTCAATAGACCCCACGCAGAATTTCCTGTCGTTTCAGGAGCAGAAAGACCTGCGCGGAGCGATTGAACTTCAGTGAAACTGTTCCATTTCATGTTTTAATTCATGAATTTACATTTTTAATGAATCCGGCTGGAGTATTCAATCGAATACATTGGAAAGAGTAGGGGCAGGACGCGGGCCGACGCGAGGTTCACACGACAGACGCAGAGCAGTGGCTCCTATGGATGAACCGCATCGACTAACGGCAATGAACTAAGAATCACTCTGGCAAGTACCAGCTGTATCACGTATAGAAATTTAATAATTTTTATATGACTATTCATGCCCGTTAATTAAATATATTTTTACGAACTTGAATGATAGCAAATTATGCTACTAGTTTATAATGTTAAGCTTTATGGCATGAGAACAAACTTTAAAAAATGAGCGAGTTATGAGCGAGTTCTCAAATTTGTGCGAATGCAATAAAGCAGCATTAAAAATGAGTTGCATACGTATTTTTTGTACAAAAGCGTTATAAATTTGTAAGAAAATCAACGTTATGTTTTGTATATTACATTGTGATGTTACGAGTATTTAACTTCTGTCTGATAACACGGTGGTCAGTTATTTGGTTTATCTCCCCACGCTCCTATCGCTGGAATTGGCTGAATATGTGATGACGCAATCATTAGTGCCGCAAATAGCTGTAATCCGTAATATAAGATATTCTTTTATAAACGAATTTTTTACTGATAATGATAATTTATTATGCTCGAATATAAACAAAGCATATTTAATTATTTTTGTAATGTACTGAGATAAACATTTTAGGTTGTTACGTGGCTGTTTGACACAACACACTCTCACAAACACAGACCACAATATGTTGCAATATATAATTTTTTAACTTCATTAATATAATTACTGGAAGGTCTGTCTTTTATGGTTAACTATCACAACGTATTACTTATTGAATATGGATATAACTGATTATTGCATTAGATGTTTCAGAAATCCTGTGCATCGAAACAATCCTGGTAAGAATAAAATATTTTTTTACTTAAATGTTATTAAACGATTTAAACAAATCATTTATTTGGCCAGTTTAGACCTATTAATCCACCCTGTTTAAAATTTCATTAAACACCTAAGTAAAAATATCAGAGCTTTAGCATAGCATTAATAAAAATATGATTACAACCTGACTCATGCTCGTTATAAGAAAGTTAAATAATCTAAGTAGTTAGTGAGGTTATTTAACTTTCTTGTGGAAATCCATATGGATAGGTAAAAAGAATTAAAACACATTTGTATTGCGAACGTTTCACTAAATTCAGATGGTACATTCCCAACTACATGTTTCGAGGCCTTTATCTCACCATCAGTGCTCTTTGGTATGAAAAAACCTCCTATATAAATCCAACCATACTTTGTGCCACGTTGTTTGAGAGAACTCGTAATAATCGGAAATATAAGATCTGTGTTTCAGGTAAATACATTTTTATTGAGGAAGACTTCCTATTAATTTTCCATAGGCAACTTCTTATCCAAATGACTCCAAATATTTAATCGTTTTTCTTCATACGTTATTGCCTAAGATACGGAGCTCGAAGTACATTGCATAACTTACCGGCATCAAGAGGATTATGGTAACGAGGGAAATATGAAAACAGTTCAATGATGAGTATTGTCTTATAGAGAGAATTATGAGAGGGGATTGTGTATGGGAATTTTGAAAGGAAAACATAGAAATACAATTTGGATGAAGCTAGCATCTTGTAAATTAGTAAATAAGTAAATATCTGTCATTAAAATAAGGTGAAAAGTAAAATCTTTTATGTAACATGAGGGTTAACTAGCTCTAATGATTTCAGGCGACAAGAAGGACTGGGACCGAAGGCGTCACGAGCGTTTGTCACCGCTCGATCGTTAGAACTCTCATAAAGCCCTTGGTGCGTAAATAACTATCATTATTACTCATATAAGCAGCCACATTGAGTATTTATCACGTTTTTGAATTGCCTGTAACATCACTGAAATGAAAATGAATTTACTTTAACGTAGAGAATTGATGTAAAATAAAGTTTAATAAGTGGAATTATTAATCCATAATATAGTAGACACTCTCATGTATTCCAGGAAATTTTGAAGTTGTGTTGAGAGTCAATGTGTCCTATATTACGAGTCGGTCGGTCCAACATTAATTGTATATTTATCATATAGTCTGGAGACAAAATGTGTGGAATAAATGTATATAATAATAATAATAATAATAATAATAATAATAATAATTTTATAGGATTTAGAAATTTCAGAACATAGTTCTAACATTTTAATATTTTTTACATATTTTCCAACGTTTCGCAGATTGAACACAAAACAGCATATACAAGTATATACATTTGTATATACATACTTGTATATACAAATACATATACAAAATGTAATTTCAAAGAAAATAACTTTAAAATAAAATTGATCAAAGGTCTCTCGAAGCCACACACACAACGTGACGAGTTGCACATTATTTGGACCATCTACTTGGAGCAAGTGCCCCACTGTGTTCACTCGGTCGGTCCGCGGAGCGGTAGTCGGCCTCGGGGGCCGCTTCTGCGCCGCGCAATTTGCACACGACATTATTCCGCACGAGCTGAGCGCCGCCGCGCCGCGCCGCCGCCCGCGCGATGGGCAGGACGCGCAGTGCGGCGCGAGGCGGTGAAGGGCGGAGGGAGCGGCGCGTGGGGCGCGGGTGGGCGGTGGCGGGAGCGGCGGCGGAGGCGTGGGTTGGCGGGGGCGGCGGGGGCGGCGGGCGGCGGGGGCGGCGGGTGCGGCGGGTGCGGCGGGGCCGCGCGGGGCGGCGGGGGCGGCGGGATGCGTGCCGGGGCGGCGGGGCGGGAGGCGGGGCGGGGGGCGGCGGGGGCAGGGGGGGCGGGCTGGGGCCGGCGGGGGCGGGCGGCGGGGGGGCGTGCGGGGGCGGGCGGGGGCGGGCGGGGGCGGCGGGGCCGGGCGGGGGCGGCGGAGGGCGGCGGGGCCGGGCGCGGCGGGGGCGGGCTGGGGCGCGGGGCGGGGGCGGCGGGGGCTGGCGGGGTGCGGAGCGGGGGCGGCGGGGCGGCGGGGGCGCGTGTTCGGCGGGGCGGGCGGGGGCGGCGGGGGCGGCGGGCACGCGGCGCGCGGCGGGCGGGGGCGGGCGCGGGGCGGGGGGGTCGGGGGCGGTGGGCGGCGGGGCAGGCGGGGCGGTGGGGGCCGGGGGGGGTGGGCGGTGGCGGGGGGGCGGTGGGGGCGGGCTGGGCGGCGCGGCGGGGCGGGGGGCGGCGGGGCGGCGGGGCGCGCGCGGGCGGGCGGAGGCAGCGCTGCGGCCGCGATCCGCGCGAGCCGCACAGGTGGGCGACGGGCGGGCGGGCGGGCGAGCGGATTACGGAGCCCGAGCGCGAACGCGACAGCTCGCGCTTTTGACTTCCTTTGCGCGCGGCCTCCAAATAACCGCCTCCGAATTAGCACGCCCCAGCCCCGCTGCCCGTCTCGCCGCTCGGTTACCCGTTCACACGGCCGGCTGCGATGGTGCGGCGGTGAAAAGGAGCCCCGGGATTGCGGGAGCTTTACTTATTATTGTGCGGTTAAAGCGAGTCGCAGCGTAGCTGCCTGCATCCGTCCGTTCCCCGAAAAGGATGAAGTTTGTGCTTGTGTCAATCCCACTAGTGCATATCCTTATTTACTTAAATACATTTCAAAATATTTTTTAGCTTTAGTATGAATTATGTTAATTTGCTAATGAGTTTTTTTTGAGAAAGTCACCGGCTGTTTCAGTGAACGCTAAGTGCAAGGGGCCACTTGTGTTTCGCCGCCGAAGCCCATGGGCGGGCGTCGAATGAAAGCGATGAGTTGCCTGAGGCCTTGGCTGAACTTGAATCAATGAGATGCAACACGTCGCGGATTTCGTCACGGTGGAAAACGTCGGAACGGGACAAATGAACGGAGGGAAGGTTGGAAAATGATTAAAAAATAGAGTTACCGGCCTATCAGTTTATTATCCGTCGTCTCCAACTTATTCGAAAAATTAATCCTCGCCAGTTCTAAGAATCTCATCATGATCTCAAAAACATAAACAATGATCGAAAATTCGGATTCATTTCTCACCACTCAAATCCTCTCATGTTCTTAGAATAATAAATAGAACACATACTCTCTGCATTTCAGGAAAAGCAACATTCAATATTTTCATTTCTAGACTTTAACTAAATATTTGACACAATCTGACACTCGGATATAATCTATAAACTGCTAAAAGCTGGAACTCCAACCAATATTATTCTCGGCATCAAAAAATCCCTTATCTGACCTTAGTTTCTCAGTAACAGTTAAGTCACAACTCCTCTCCTCTCATCATCAAGACTGGCATTCCGCAAGGCTCTTTATATCCAACATTATTCAACGTTTACATCTTGAACATATCATGAACACCTGACTTAACTCAATTCGCAGATGATACAGCTGTATTTTCCTCAATATACTCCGAATGTTTGCCTTCTGTTACTCAAGAAATAACCTTCAATCACAAATTGAAAACCACATAAATAAAACAGAAACCGCGACATACATCTCGAAAATTCAACTTAATCTTCTACAAACATAAACTCCAAATCATTCAAAATAAATATTTCAGAATAATAAAAAATTCACACTGGTTCATAAGTAACAAAAAACACTATTGAATTGACATATATACCATAATAAACTAAATAGCCCATGCATAGATCAACTTCTACCAAAACCTAAGAGTCGTACTAGCAGCATTCCATTTCAAACTAGCGAAAAATAATTAATTATAATTTATAAAATATAAATTATATTATTATACAATTGTATTACTATATTATTATACTATTACATTATTACATTATTACATTATTACATTATTACATTATTACATTATTACATTATAGTTACATTATTACATTTAACATTAATCATTATTCATTATTACATTATTACATTATTACATTATTACTATTATTATATATTCTATATATTATATTATTATATTAATTATTATTATTATTCAATTTGCAATTTTAGCTGTAGTATTTTATTTATGTAATTAACCGGGTTGTTCCCATTTGCAGTTCAAATAAATTTATCTTATACCTAACGATGTATTTCATCTAAAAATTATTAAATATATTTACCAGAAAAGAAGGAAAGTCATACATTTAACACATCTGGTTAAGACAAGAACCAACTGGATATAAAATGACGATATTCATTGTTCCACAAGGTATGGTGGAATTGCTTGAAACATGAAGTGTAAGAGTTTTTTTGCATTTTTTGCACATGAAGTTTTACGTCCTATTACAATGTTCAAGATCTTGTATTCCTTTTTGCTCTGACTAGTGATTAGTTTTCTCAAAACGAACATTATTTCTGAGTTTTTCATAACATGCTGAGATCTTTCTTCGCGGTTTTGCAATAATAAATGATTTACGGCGAAAATTAAAGAATTTAGTATTACCATTGTCTGCATTTTTATGCACATCAACCACGCGGAGATATTGCAGAGGAAACCACGATGCAAACATTAATCACCATCACTTTCTCTAATTCTTTATCTTTATGTCAGAAAAGACTCGTGCAACCGGCCCACCCTTCTACATATTTACGTGACAATAATATAATATACCTGTGAATTGGGCACATTGAAAAACTGGTAATATACTCGTAATACAAATTTATTTCTATCATCACCACTTCAACTGAGCAAACATTGCATTCAGAAGAAGGCTGAAAATAAAAGAATATCACGCTCACATGAGAACGAGTTTTGCAAGTGTCATTGATGCAAAGTGTCAGCTAAAACGGACAGATAAATGTTTCAAAAACTATACATTTATAGAAATGAAAATTTTGTATTTTTGTAATCTGTACACATTTAAGATACTATTGAATGTAAAAATATCATATCATTAATTTATTAATGTAGACGTAATAATTTTATAGTTTTCACTTCACGCGCAAAATCGATGAATCTGCTCGCCACGATGTTTATAATTTGAAATAGCGAGCGAAGTTTACTTCTTCTCTTGTGAATGCGTAAAGCAAATTAGTACTTAAATAAACTTTATAATAAGCAGTTAATCAATGTAATTAAATATTATCAATTTACTTACGGAATATTGAAAACATGAAACAACTAGTGGTGCAACAAATGGCACACACTTTCTCGTAATAATTTTCTGATTCCTTTGGTCTCGACTAGCTAATCGGACATACAATATACTCTTGCCACCTGCTGCCATCTATCGCCACGCAATGTACATTTTTTGGACATTTTCTTAATTTTTCGGTTTACTAATTATCCACCGGAAATATTATTCTAAAGTTATTAAAAAACAATAACACCTCGTCCTAAATGGCAATTTTCTTTTGGAAAATTTGGAGCCGTTTTTAAAACACTTACATTTAAGCGCTACTGTAAATTAGAATTTTGAAGCTCTTTTTGATAGACAATTTTTAAGTTTTCAAAAAACTTCATTTGAAGCACATTAACTCACAAATACAATAGTATCGAGAGATCTTTCCAAAAATTTACATTTATGTAATTTTTGAAAAAACAAGAAAATACCCTGAAATGAACTTAATATCATATTGAAGAATGCAATAAGTACTATCCGTTCGAAATGTTTGGAACCGTTTCTGAGAAAATGGCCTTTGAGTGTTTCTAATAATGCGGAATTTTGAGCTAAAGTGCACAGAAAACGGTAGAGGTTTCGAAAAACGTTATATGACATTATTTCAACACATATACGTATACGTGTAATGAGAACAAATTGTCGCTAATATAAATATTAACATGAGAGTCAAGTCCAAAAAATTAAATTTTGTAATTTTTGAAAAAATAAAAGAATAGAACAATACGGCGTTTATCTCATTTATAGAAGACATTTACCACTATACCTACCAAAAGTTCAAAGAAAAAATTTGGAGCCGTTTTTGAGAAAATATTGTTTTTGCATTTTTTTAAAACTGCAAATAATGCTCGCAATAATGCGCGAAGACGACTAAATTTGTTAAAAATATAACATGGCGTTAATGAAAGAACTCACTATTGAGAACAAATGATTTTGAAGGAAAAAATCTCTATCTCAATAATCAATCCCAATATCAATTTTGTAGTTGTAAGAAAAAACCTGAAAAATTTTGAAATTTTTGAAATTTCAAAAATTCAGAGTTTACAATGAAAATCGGAACTAGTTTCGGAGCAGTTTTGAGAAACTTTTGAAAATGTCTGGGGTAATTCACTCTCAATTTTAAAGATTGTTTTCAAAATCTCAATGATTCGACTCGAGTTAGATCGACACGCGTATCTTAAATTTGGAAAAAATACTAGGCATGGTTTAGGTGCTAGTAGTGTTCACAGAGACAAGACGGACAGACAGACAGACAGACGAAAACCCTTCTTCGGTATGAGGGAAACCCAAAACAAATATTTCCGTTGAAGTCTCGGAATCTATTTTCCGCACCATTTCATAACTTTTCCTATACTACGTATAGTACTACATAGACTACCTCAGTATATACATACTATAAGAGAAAGTGAAAATTAATCAATTTCGTCCAATTGAGCAGACATAATGCATTAATGGGTTAACTGAAAATGTAATATTACCTTCACACTTTCATTAATTTATTTATTAATTCATTCAGTCATTTATTAATTTGTTGATTCATCGTCTTAATTCCTTCTTCATTTGCCTCCTTATCCACTACTTAATCACCTCTGACTTCTTTATTTAGTCATTTAACACTTTTTTCATTCATTCCTTTTACACTCAATCACTTTATCGTTCACTCACACCCTTCTTCGATTATTTAATTTTTTCATTTACTCAGATATGTCCATGATCTCTCATCCATACTTTCATACACACACACTAGTACAAATTTATTAACTTACTGATTCTCATTCTGTCTCTCTCTATTTCTGTCTTTCTCTTTTTCTCTCGTTCTCTATCCCTCTCTTTCCCTCTCTCTCGTATTCCCGTTCTCTCTCTTAGTCTCTTTCTCTCCCTTTCACTCTTTGTCTCTCTTTCTCTCACGGTTTTCTCTCTCTTTTTCTCTCTATTTATCTTTTTCTCTCTCTTCTTCAATTTCTCCTCTTCTCTGTCTTCTTCTATTTCTCCTTTTCTCTCTCTTCTTCTATTTCTTCTTTTCTCTCACCTCTTTCTCCCTATTTTTCTCTCTCACAGGACAACAGGGATTTTGCTGTTTTATGTGTTGATGTCTTTTTATAGTAAATTCAATGTTCTGATTCCAAAAAACACGTCCATTTAGTCCTATCACATACCGTTTTCTCAAAAAATTAAAATCTTCAATATCAATTTATTTGGCTATTGTTTTGTGATCATAACCCATTACACCATGAAAACAATAACATCTATTGGAATAAATCTACTTAAATGAAACTGTTTTGTGTTGTGAATTCATCTGTACAGGCCCTAATAGTTGTTCTGTAAAGCAAGAAATTAACATTTCAGAGCTGCCATTTTCTTGTTTGTATCATATGTAATTTCGTACAGAATAATGGATGTGAGGTGTTGTGTAAATAATCCAAATTCATTTTGCTATATTTATGGTAGTTTTATTGTGAAGAAGCAGGGAAGAAACATTACCTCATTTGTTACAAAAGCTTACAAGGCATACTTCGGAATCCACCTAGGGGATCAGTCAAGGCCTTGGGCTCCTCTTACTGTGTGCAGTGTTTGTGTTGAAGACTTACGAAATTGGATGAAGGGAAAGAAACCATCACTACATTTTGGAATACCAATGGTCTGGGGTGAATCTCAGAATCACAGCACTAACTGTTACTTCTGTACATGCAATGTGAAGGGTTTTAATGCAAAGAACAAAAAATAAATTGTATACCAAAACTTGCGATCTGCTATGAGACCAGTTGCTCATGGGCCTGGTATTCCAAAACCTAAGCCACCTACAGACAATATAGAAGTTATTTCACATACAGGAAGTAATAGTGATTCATCATCATCACTTGTATCCGACGAATTCGTTCCTGAAACGTCAAATGCGCCACAACCGTTATCACAAGCCAAACTAAATGATATAGTAAGCGATTTAAACCTTCCCAAGGATACAGCTGAGCTGTTAGGTTCCAGACTACAGAAAAAAACTTGCTGGCAGCTGGTACATCAGTGACATTCTACAAGAACAGAGAAAAAGATTTCAGTGCTGTACTTCAGTGATGAAGAAAATCTAGTTTACTGTAATAACATTCCACACTTAAAAAACAAATTGGGTTCTGTTAAATATGATCCATATCTGTGGGTTCTATATACCGATTTTAAATTGAAACATCTTTCACAAAACAAGCACATTCACTATTGCTTCTTTCACCCATTATATCTGTAAAACAAGCTCTTGATGTAAATGGTTTCGTTTTTGGCTTACTCGAAGACATGCCCCACGGACCTGGGCCCCCGGACTTGAGCCCCCGGACTTGGGCCCCCGGACTTGGGCCCCCGGACTTGGGCCCCC
>BOPP01000009.1:7377832-7392220 GCA_017312745.1 Gryllus bimaculatus | reverse complement strand
TTGGGCCCACGGACTTGGGCCCACGGACTTGGGCCCACGGACTTGGGCACACGGACTTGGGCACACGGACTTGGGCCCACGGACTCGGGCCCACGGACTCGGGCCCACGGACTCGGGCCCACGGACTCGGGCCCCCGGACTCGGGCCCACGGACTCGGGCCCACGGACTCGGGCCCACGGACTCGGGCCCTCGGACTTGGGCCCCCGGACTTGGGCCCCCGGACTTGGGCCCCCGGACTTGGACCCCCGGACTTGGGCCCCCGGACTTGGGCCCCCGGACTTGGGCCCCCGGACTTGGGCCTCCGGACTTGGGCCCCCGGACTTGGGCCCACGGACTTGGGCCCACGGACTTGGGCCCACGGACTTGGGCCCACGGACTATGTGAGTGGGACCGTGTGAGCACTAAAACAAGCTGTGTAACCAATGAACGCATAATCATCCGAAATTCTAATTACGACGCAGTACTGACGATCAATTGTTTTCAATTAAGAATATGTCACTAACCGTCCATATTTATGAATACTCTTAACCATGGATCTCGTAATTGTTCACACTTTGACGAATCAGTTTTTATTGTTAACTTTTCTGAATCTACACTATTCTCTTAATATAAACGCTTCAACTCTGACATCTTTTTGTTTATTGTGTTAATTTTTTTTCATTCAAATATATGAAAGTCGTTATACACAGTCTAAAAAATGCTAGTTATTAAAATAAGATTTTCGACGTTCTGTTCATAATTATTATATTACCTTTTAAAATAGTTTTTTGTTTGATATTCACTTTATTTCATAGTTTTGTCTTTTCGTTTAATGTTCAGTGCACCTTTAATCTTCTCTCATTTTCCACTATATATGCATTGTCATTGATATCCAGCTCCCAGTCTGCGTACGTGCTCCCGGGTTCCCATCTCCGGTAGAACTTCTCGATTTACAATGTTGAATCAGCGTTAACTGTAGCTATAAGTGGGAGCTATCTGAATTTAATGGTAGAGAAATTCGGTCATAAAACCAAGTAATGTGGTATTGCAACACATAATATTCTGGACAGATGCACAACAAAAATTAAGAGGGAGCCCTAAGCTATTCCGTTGGACCAAATACCCAACTCATGGTATAAAATGAATCAATAGCATGCAACTTTTCTTTAATCTTTGATCTCCGCATTCTTGTAAGATACAAACATTTCGGTTCATGTACTTTTACTGATGAAGAAATTTTGCTGTTTTCATATTCATTACCATGTTCCTGAAAATATTGTGCCCTTCAATGAGAAAATTAAATGAATCACTTGAATTAAGTTGTCAATTATAAAATAACTAGTAAAATGTGGCGTCAGCGACGTTGGACACTTTTAAAAAGTAGTTTTATGAGTTGAAAAGTTTTTTCATACTTCATTTCTTTCATGCCCAGTATTGTTCATATATCTTCTTTCAGTATCTGGCATTGGACTTACCAATGAATTGTAGTAGCTGATAATGTTATATTCACGTTCAAAAGTTTCCAGGTCCCAATGGCCTTGTATCTTACCTCCATACGGGATATGAACGGGTCTTATAGATTTCAAAATTATCATCACCGTAACAAACACTTATATGTTATTAAATAATATTTAAATTTTAGTGCAGCTACGATTTTACGTTCTTTACTAAAAATGCACACGACATATTCGCATTAACACAAATGCTAAATGCAAAAATGCAAATCGTTTCCATTTATTTCCGAAAATTCTGTCGCAACATCTTTTACAACTACATTTGATTCTTCTCGGGATTTCCATAACACTTCCAAATTTTTCTCCCCTAATTTTTGAAGAGATTAAAACTTTACATACTCAGTCTATTTTGTGTTCACTTTTACTTCTGCAATTGCTCGATTAATTGTTTTGTATGCAAATTTAACGTTGCATGCGAATCTAACTTTAAAATGCGACTATTTTATTTTTTTATGTGAAAAAGGTGTTAGTTAAGTTTAATAAGAATACGTTGTGGAACACATTTATTGGAAAATCGATATTTGGACACTTACGTTAAGTCGAACATAAGTGTTCTACGAAGTTCATTCATTCTGTAGTATTACTCACAGTTTGATTTTCTCCATATTCACTTGAAATTCTTCAAGTTTAATACGTTCCATGGCAATACTGTTCGTAGGTTTTAAAAAATTTATTTTTTAAAATTCGATAACGAATCTAAATTTATATCCGACTGCAGTGTGATTTATTTGGCAATTCAGTTGTTCCTTGAAAGATCTCAACATTAGTGTTGCCAACGTCGTGAGAGAAAATAATGGCGTAATAAGCAAAAAATGTCTTTGGATACTGGTTTTTAGTGTCACTACATGATCGATTTAGAAGGCGTTAGGATTTAACTCTCGGCATTATCACTTAGATTGCACACGCAAAAAACGAATAAAACGTTTTTCGGAATTTATTTCAATATTCTAGCCGGAACTAAAACAAATTACCAGTTCCTCATCAGGAGACCGAGACGCGACGAATGACATCTCATACGGCTCGATTGGTGCTCGGGAAGTGGTTTAGCTCCGAAAGACGGATTCGCACATATCCGCACTTTTGCACATACGCACTCTCAAGGGTTTTACTAGAATACTGTATAGGGATGATAGGCGATTTAGATTATACTATGGATTACATCTTTGCAAAAAAGCTGAGAGGAAGCAAGGAAACTACAGTGTATAAATAATATTCCAAGTTGAATACATCCACGCCACATGATGTATTTCAATCCACAACTTTAAGCAGAGATTTTACTGATACTAATCCGTCTGCGATATTTGGATATACTATTCTACTTTTTGGATTTTGATTTTACTATTTGGATTTACTATTCTAATTTTTTGATATTGTAATCCGGCTTCTGTTTAACTTTCATTTTTGTACTATGTCCCTCTGCTCAAACACACGTGCGCCTTAAACGACACTCAAGATCGACTCTGATTTCCGTTAGGATGTGTTGTCGATCCCGATCGCCTCTTTGCTTCGAGTATACCTTGTCTGCCCTTGCTAGCCCTCAAGCGCTTCTATTGCCTGCTAAAGCTCAGAGGTATCAACGTTGGATTTTCAGCATTTTGGCTGCGAAATCAGTGTTCGGATTCGATTGAATGTTAATAATCCCGGGCGCGTCAACTACTGAGGTCATTAGTCCCGTAAGTGAAGAGCGTGCTCTTTTGCTCGGGAGGTGGCAATGGTCTTTCCCCGCTGGATGGCAAGATCCGTCGGGGTACCGTCGCCAGGTACCGTCGACATGCAGGGTTTTCCCCACAACCAGGTTTGTACCACCGCGGGGCATCTCCCGAGCCGGACAAGCTCTAAGCTCCCGATCGGTCACCCAGCATGTTTGGTAGTGTAGGGCATGTTAGTGTAAGAGTGTATAAGGGGTGAGGATATGACAACGAAGAGGAAGGAAAGATCGCGCGCGGTCCGTGACCCGTTTGTTAGGGTACTGCTCCCGTATTCCCCTGGTGTTGATCGCAGAAACCACGGAAAACTACCGATCAAAGCAGCCTGCTGTTAGAATTCTCCTTCAGACAGCAATTCGCATGGTGCCAGAATAAGTTCGAATGGTGCTGGACATTCACTAGCAAATAGTTATGTCGTGTTCAGTGGCTATTTGGAGGAGAATATTAGCAACACGCTGCTCTGATAGATTTCTTGGTTTCCCGAGTCGAGTACCGGGGCATTGTCCTAAGAAACCGGTCACTGGCCTCGCACGATCTCTCTTTAATCGTCCTTACATTTTCCTCTCTCCTTACATACCCACACGCACACACACATTTACAGGGACTACAGAAAGACACGTTAGGGAGCTTGGAGCTTGTCCGGGCTGCAGCGGGCTCCTTGGCGGAGGAGGAGCTCCGACGGCTGTTCGTGTGCGTCGGTGCAGATCTCCCGTCCCAGCAGGTGAGGGCTACCACCACCGCCCGCTATATAACTCGCCCTACACTAACGAGTGAACTCAATAGTTAAAGAGAGCGGAATTAACAAATACTTCACTAACATATACCATCCACTTCGCTCACGTAATCAGATTATTTTTCGCTCGGTTTGCAGCGTAAACAGTCTTAAAAAGTATTCGTCCTCGGAGAGTCAGTCGATAATGCGAGAAATTGTATTTAACACATTTTTCCATCACTAACATCTTTCTTTTTTTATAAATGTTTACTCTTCGTTTCCTTGTGAGACAACATTTTCTACGTTGCATTTCAATACAGCTTATCCACATATACATCGCATTAACTTATTGTATTGAACAAATAGGTATGTGACTGAAATTTGATCCACTTCTCAATTTATATTTGTGTTATAGTCTTTTTTAAAACTATTGGGAATATCATTTTAAAAATAATAAAACTTTCATAAATAGTGTCATTTTATTGAATAGAAATGGATATATATATATATATATATATATATATATATATATATATCAAGTCCGTGCAGAATTGAACATATTCTTTCAACAACAATAACATCTCAAAGAATTCCTTTTAATTTTTTCTGATATATAATACACATTTCATAGTACACTGTTAGTACTCAAGTATACACACATGAAAAAACTTGAAATATTTCGATGCTACAAATATATTTAAATGAATTTAGTCAATTTCCCTGCCTTCCGATCTTTCCTTTGCCCCTGAACGTCTTTCTTTCACATTTGTAAGCTACATACCTTTCTCTCTACCGTAATTCTCTTCTATTTTCCCTCAAGTCGTATTCCTTTCTCCCTCCGTAGAATTTCTTCGTACAACCTCTCTCCCCTCGTACATCGACGTGCCGTGTTGACTTCGGTGCACTTCGCCGATCCGCCGTGTCTACGCCCCCGCCTGTTTACCCTGCTCCCGCTCGCCCATCGCCCCCCATCGCCCCCGCGCCCAGAGGTTTTGGAGCCCCAGCTGGCATGCGCCTTACCTCGGCCGCGCACTATGCCAGTGCGTGGTGCAAAATTTCAAGGTGATAGCAGGTAACTATTCACCTTATAGTCAGTTCAACATTTTACAGAGATCTGCCTGCCTTGGTGGGCAAATGGTTAGCTTTGTGGTCCCCAGTGCGTTGGTTCGATTCTAGAAGAGACGATTGTATTTGTAAGAAAGGAATCTCCACAGTACGCATGTCATGCTTTTGGCTCGTAAAAGAACTCCAATATGTGCCCGGCTAAATTAAACCCCTCTACCTCACGCTCTCCCAACCAGAGAATTCAGATATTTTTAACGGAGACCAATATCTGGCGATGGAAGTGAGAATTGCACGGACGCGCTTAAGAGGACACCAACGCGGCGGGAAAAAGTTCCTCGAGATCCGCGACGAATATAAGCTTAAAAAAAGTTTAGGTGGATTATACGAGTACGGGAGTATTGCCAATGCACTTGTTTCCGCAAACTTAATCCATTAGGTAAATAAATCTGAAACTGTTACATATCATAAAACCTTGTTTATGAGGAGATACGGTTAAAAATCATGTTTTTATGCCCAATAGAGCAGTTGCCCAATAGAGCTACTGCAGTTGATATAGTTGTTCTTTTATTAAATATTAATGAAGCATGTGTATGCCAACATGTAAGTAGAAAGTGCACCAAACATATTTTCTTAACTAAAACTCATTAACATTAAACAAATTGTTAGTTATGCCAAACAAACGCGCTATATGTGAAGAGTTGAACTAAAAATTGAATAAAATATGTTAATATAATTTCCAGGAAATTGAACATTTTCATCAAAATAGCGTTATAAATGCTCCAAAGCAAAGGAAACAACTGCGTATAATACTTAATAAGTAAAATTAATGTTCCCGTCTCACAAATACTGACGTTGCTGTGACATACAATAGCGGCCAGTTCGCTGCATCTGTTTCTGCACACGTTTTTATGTTAAAACGAAAATATTTTAGATAACTTTGATGATATACAGTCTGAATTTTCAAAACGACTTTTCAAGTTTTTAATTGATTATGAATTCATTTTCTACAAAATCTTTTGATTTAAATGAAAGAAAAATATTAAGAAATAATCAGAATGTAAGTTGAGAGAAAAAGGTTGATGCAGATAGTGGTATGCTACTAAACATGAAATTAAAAGAGTTTCAATTCCATCCACATCGTAATATATATTAAACATGACGATAAGGCTCAAGTTACTGTGGAGAATGCACCGAAACATCAGAAGAACACTTGAAAATCGTATTGCAAGATAAAACTCTATGTCCTTTAATACTAACAGGAAAATTCGAAGTACGGTAACGAGTTCACGTTGTGCCAAAAGCAACATCAGCACATCATTAGTAGCATCGCAACTCCCCACCGCACGATTGCGTTTTGTCTCCCTCGCGCGCACGGTTGACTCTGTCGTGGCGCCGCCGCCCACCGCTGTTTGCGCCCCATTCCTCCCCCCATTGCTTCCCTCATCGGCCACGTCGTGCAGCCGGCGCTCTCATCCGCGCGTACGCCGCCGCGACGGGCCGCATTCGAGGCGCGACCTCGCCACTGTCACCATCATCGCTTCCTACGCAGCCTCCCGCCACACGCCAGTAATCGTATTGCGTCGACCGCCATCGCCCGCCACCGTCGCCGCTAACTCTCCAGCCTCCGCCACAACACACGTATCCCCCCCTCCACCTCTCCACAACTCACTGCTTGTTAGCATCGCCGCCACCGTCGGTCTGTTCCGATTCCGACTCCACCGCCGTCCTTCCCTCACCTCACCCCTGCCTTATGACCCGTCTTCACCAACTTCTTCATATCCGGCTTTGCTCCAACCTCTTACACCGCTTCCTAAACACCGCTTCACCATCGCCAACGCCATTATATACACGCCCTATAGTCGTTTCCCCACCCTCACTATGCCAGTCTCCGTCTTTTCCTCTACACCATCTCCGCCATCACCTTCTCACCACCAGCCACCAAATGCCAACCGCTCCCACCATCATCACCCATATCCAGCCCCTTCCCGGGCACTACTTAGCCTTCTCATCCGTTCGTCTGCCGGCGCCACGAACCTCAGCCCCGGCCAATCAACCCCCCTCCCCATTATCTCCATCACCGCCACCAAAACCGCCACGGCCGCCGCGGGGCCACGCTTGGATAGTTTTCCGGGCGCGCGTGCCGATCGATTTCGCGCGCACGCAGGTCGTGCGTGAGGCTGCTGCGCGCGCGCGCACGCGTTGCGTGCCTGCGTGTTCGAGGGGGGGCGGGCAGGAAGAGTGGAGGAGGGAAAACGAGGAGGATGAGCGCGCGGCGCCGGGCAGGCGGGGAAGGGCGAAGGGAGGGGAGGGGAGCGCCCCTGACCCGACACGTTCCCGGTCGCTAAAGACGTGCGCGCCGTCCTGCCGCCGCGCCGTGCTCTTTCAACGCAGACCAACTGCGCGGCGGCGGCCTCCTAGTTTCTTTCTCGATCAATTGGCGCGATGATCCAGTTCGAAAGATTGTCTGATTATTTCGAGTTTTCAGGTGAATCAACCGGTAGGGCCATCAATTCCATAAGTGTAGTGCATGTTTTAATCACGCGAGGTGGCTGTGCTCTTCTCCCGCTGGATTGGGACACCTCACGCCAAGCTACACGTCGACTTGCGTGATTTTCACCCATCCAGGTATCTCCCACCAGCGAGGCACTGCGCCAGACAGGACAAATTCTAAACTTCCGAATAGTCCCCCATCAGGTATAGCATATGTATAGGTAAATGTGTTTAAGTAAGGGGGTAAGGATAGGACAAGAAAAAGGAAAGAAATATCTCACGCAGTCCGTGACCCGTTTATTAGGGTACTGCACAGGCATTTGCCTGGTATAGATCGGAGAAAGTACGGAAAACTGTCGATTAGAGGAACTGGCCGCTATTATTCTCCTCCCGACGGTGAATGAATTCGCCTTGCTGTGTCGTCAGAGGAGCAAATTCTGCCACTGTCGAGACTTGAACCCTAGGATCTTCGTGTCAGAGACATTGATACCAATTGACGCCGCGAGCCATCTAAGTCGGTGTGATGTCAGTGAAATGCAAAAAGACGTATCGGTAGTAATCACAATTCATGTGGTCGTTAAGTTGCTTCAATAGGCTTTAAAAATGAAAAGAAAGAAAGGAAGGAAGTTCATTAACGAATATAGTCTGGCCACGTTACTCGAATGAAGTGTGATATTATTTTCGAATGCTGATTATGTAGTGTTAAAAATTATTTGTGGCATTTTTTCACCATAAAATATCTCTTTCAGAACCGAACATCTAATGTTACTGTCACATACACACACAAGTACATTTCAAAACTTCACAGAAAATGCATCAGGACCTTTGACCTAGCTCTCAGGGTTGAGAGAAAAAGTCTTCTTTCGTGAGTTATTTTGAATGCTGAAGAAACAATTTTGAATGCTGAAGAAAACTGTGAGAATTACAATACATAATTATCGTTCAATTTAGTCCTCAAATTGAATTGTTTTTCTGACCTTTCACCAACGGTTTAAGTCAGAACTGACATTTAACCTAATAAGAGAAAAAAATATTATTTCCCCTTCCTGAGAAAGTACCTTATTCAAAGGAAAATGTCTTGTCATGGTTTTCTCAGTAGTTCGTGTGAAGGGTGACTCTTAGAAAAATACAATCTAACCCTTTACTGCAAATAAACCTATGCTTTTTAAAAGTAATTTCGTGTTTGCTTCAGATATCCTGAGATATAAAAATAATTGCTTGGTCAACAACCACCTTTGGATAATGTGCGGCCATCCATGACTGTTCCGCAAAATCTGATCGCACATGAATATTTAGATTGCGTTAATTCCGTTGATCTTGGTGCTTTAATTACCTACAACAAGCTTTGATCTCGTTACCGTGCTATTCAGGAAGCATCCGCGTTCACACAAAGGGTGTAGTTACGCCACTGGAATACAAGGAATACCTCGGCCTTTCATGCTTCCAAGAACCCTAACCAACAGCATACTACTAATTTTACAATAGTAGTTTATGCAATTAGCTTATAATGTCAAGCTGTATTGCATGAGTACATGTTTTGAAAACAAGTGACTTCTGGAGCGAGTTTTCAAATTTGTGCGAATGCAATAAAGCCACATTATAAACGAGTTGCATACTATTTTTTGTATAACAACATTATACATTTATAAGAGAATCAAACTTAATTTTGAGAAACAACTTCTCTGTGACAACGTGGGTATTTGACATCATGCGAGTAAACGGTGGTCGGCTGTTCCGTTTAGCTCTACCTCCCCCCGATTCTCTCGCTACGATTGGCTGAATGTGTGATGACGCAATCATTCGTGACATAAAATCTAATACGTCATCATTTGTGCCATAAAATGCCCGATTATGAACGATTTCTTGCAACAGAAAAAGGTTCTTTTATAATGCTGGAATACAAAAAAACGCATTACACTACTCTTTTATCGTCTTTCACAGGCAATGCTGATCATGTGTTTTCGACACCTGAAGCTCATGTTTAACAATTGCACTATATGTTTACACGGTTTCTTATAATTTGTATTTGCTTAAACTCAATTTTTATATTTAAACCAAGATAAAAACATTTCTAATATTACCTATAGATGATAGAGAAAGATTGCAACCATGTTTAGTTTTAATGATGTAAATACTTGATGAAATCAATTAAGGAGTTTCATACAATGAAAAATAATAAGCTTTATGGAACGGACACATAATTTATTAGGTTTTTTTATGTTATATTATTGATTTCGTTGAAGCCAACTGTGAACTAAGGCAACACAACTCGCATTTCTTTTCTCATTCTCGTGTACTCCATAATCGGTATCGCTTTGTCTGTTTCCCCCCTCACCGTTTTGGTTCTGTTCTAAAAGATTTAAACAGGTACACGCGCTATTTAATAACGAAAATATCTTTCTTAAAATCCTTTAAGGTGCTAGTAATACGCAAGATATTACGTAACAAGGAAATTTGGCTAGCAATCAAGACATATCCTTTCCACAACACTGTTACTACATGCCAAACGTAAACGCTGGCAGTGATTACGGTCTCATCGATAAAATATTCTTCCTTTCCTCCAAACCAATGACCCTGTTCATCTCTCTTCCTATGCAATGTCCACGTAGTTCGATAAGAGGATGTCTATATTTACACTGTCAGGTGCTCAGTTTACCAACAGATGACTCTTTGGGTGGCACCTAGCCACGGGAGTCATGAAAATTTATTTTCAATTTCGAATACGAAATTCTTGACGTAGGTTGAAATATCGCGGTTGTTGTCAGCTCTTTGCACTGAAAATGTGAATGCAGAAGCCTGCAAGGAAGACGTGAATAAGTTTTTGTCTACATTTGGTGTGTTAATTTAAAATGTTTGGCCAATAAAAGCAATACACACTGAGGACTTAAGTTTCGTAATCATCAATTTTGATCAGTTCTCCTGTTTTGCGTTCTCTAAATTACCAGTTAAGCTTGATTAAAGTCCAAATCATACCCGTAAACGAGCTGAAATAATGTATATATTACTGCATAGGGATATATTAAAAAATTAAAAACATTCACTTTTTTATGTTATATTTCGAATTTCAAAAGAACATAGTCGTAGAGAAAATTTATATTTTCTTCTCTTTTCAAGCAGCATTCACATTTTCTTTTCTCAAAATAATACAACTACGTCAGTTAAACTCATTTGTGAGAATTTGGGTTAAAAAATCAAGTGCACATAAAATTCTGTGCAACGCATTAGCACATAAGTACTTATCTGCACGACTGGTATGTTTAACGAACGAGCGCGACTACATTTAACTATCTCCAAAGAGGTTCAACGTTACTTTACTAATCAGTTGCGTAAATAACAATAAGCTTTTAGTGTCCGCGCTCCACATCTTGGCGGCGATTGTGCCGACTGGGGGGTGATGGGGGGCGGGGGGTCAGAAGGCGAGCGTGCGGCTGGGGCTGGGCTGGGGAGAGCGCGTAACCTCCCACCGCGCCGCCGCGAGAGGGAAGGCCGTGGAGAGGGAGGGGGTTGGAGTGGAGGGGCAGCCAGCGCCGGCTCCGGAAATGGCACAGGTCAGCAACAGCAGCGGCGGCTACGAGGCGCGGCGGCGCCGGAGAGGCAACCGGCGTTGGCGCTAAAGCAAGAAGAGATAGAAACTGCGCCTGTTGGATTGAAAGAGGAGAAAATGCGGGGACGGGGCAAACGTATGAGAGGGAGGGCGGCGTGAGGAAATTGAAAACGGATTCGCCTCTAGAGGTGAGAAAAATTAATAATGACAAGTCGCAGACATTTTTGGTAAAAAATCGATAGATGTTACGATCAATGATAGAGTGCAGAGTGCTTCAGCATAAATGTTGCAAACTTCTCTGGCACATTAAAGTTTCTCCATAACGAAGATGATGCCAATGAACGTGTGGCGGGAAATTTCATTAGTCCTTTGCAAGTATCAGCCTCGGCGTAGCCCCGCCCCCTGCCGGCGCAGTGTAGAGCTCGCCGGCCAAGGGGGAGGGGGGCAGTGGGGATGTGCGAGCGCGAACCGCGGCGCACGGGCAGCTTCGTTTGCGAATGGGAATCACGTCCGCCACGTCGCGGTGCGTTTTGCTGCTGCCGCTCGGCTCACGGGCTGCCCGGCCTCGAGTGGTCCTCCGGGCAAAAAACTCGTAGCCCCTGCGCGGGAATCGGAGGACATTCGTATTGCGTCGTCCAGCAACAACGACACAAGGGGTTTTTCTGTTGCCTGTGGCAAAAACGGAGAAGGCTTATAAATCAGGCTAATTGTTAGATTAAATAAGAAAAGCTTAACTCGTTTGCATTGCACTGTTTCATCGGACAGGGATTAAAAATGTAGAATTGTTCTTTATTTTGAAAACAATAGCAAATAAACTAATATTGAAGATATCTCTATACCATACCCTCCTTTCAAACATGGTTTCTTTTTTATTAGGAAATAAGAAATGAAACATAACCTTATTGTACTGTTTAATGAACAGAATTAAAAGTAATTAGAAGAAATTATTATTAGTTATGAAAGTACATTCAATTTTAATATGATTAATATTATTTTGTTCTTAAAATAAGTATGGGATATGAAGTTTTTGTTTGTGGCATACCATTGTTTTCTGGGCGTGTATTTCATTAATGTCATGTTCAGGTAGTTATGATGGAAATAGTGTCTCATAATATAAATGTATTGAGCTCTTCAATGCATGCCAATGAAAATCATGCAACAAGCTCGCTCAATGCGTAAGAATAAAAATATGAATCCTGTAAATACAGAGTAAGTGTAACACAAATAATTCTATGAAGATTAATTTTTTAATAACGCTTATATTTATAATAAACTGCTAAAATCATTAGAAAAACAATGAGATACGGTACATGAATATTTGTAACATTTGTTTGTCTATATTGTATGACGTTATAATCCGTAGTGTATTGTACGTGTATATGATTTGCTCGCGTAAGATCAATCTAATGCTGGTTTTTACATTTATAGCTTCTGTTCCGTTTTAAAGAAACTCCGATGTTATTTACAACATTACGAATTTAAAAAATGCAGTCACCATGTAGAATTTCCGGTAGTTTAACTGAAAGAGAATGGGTACAGTATGTGTTGAAGTACTTGCTCGCAACACTGAAATTATTCCAAATTCGAATGTAAAACTAACATAACAGTGACTATATATTTTATCAACCCGACGCGCTCATTTTGTAAATGTCATGCATTTTCGACAGACCGCCAACGGCCCGTTTTCAGGGAAAAGGAACGACTCGCAGCGACGCGTTGGTTTGCCTCGCTGCAGCGTGTGCGTGCGCGGGTGAATAATCGAACACACGTTTCTGCCGGAGTGTGCCATAGCAAACGCAGCGAAGGCGGGTGCGGGTGCAGGGGCGCGATGGGGACGAGGTGAGGGCGGAGTGAGGTGGAGGAGGAGGCGGAAGCGGAGACGAAGACGGCGGCGGCGGAGACGCGTTGAGTGTTCTGCAGACGAACACACGCGCATTCCGCACATATCCGCTGTGTGAGCTACGGTCTGCCAGCCCGGTGCACCCAATTCCCTCAGCCCGATGCGGCAGGCGAGACGGGTAGTGTCGAGGGAAATGTAACGCAAGGCTTTCGAGGAAGGAGATTTAGATATACATAAAGGAAAGAGTACCGTCATGTGGGACATTACAGACATCTTTTCCACATATGTGCTTCGTTTACACTTTTCTTTCAGGTTCCCTCTGAAATATTGTACGTCTGCTATCTAGTAAGGGTTGTCTAAGACAAAATTCATTTTTTCTTAGTTTATTCATTCAAGAATTTGTTGCAGTACACCTGTTCTAATATGTTCTGGATTATGTATTCTCATATTGTGATTGATTAGAAATAAGTGTTCAGAGAGCTTAGTTTAATAGTTTTATTTTAGCAGCAGACAGGTTTTTTGATAAAAAAGTAGTTGGGAAAGTTAAAAATAATGTCTTTTGTATTTCTGAAGGAAGTTTTAACAGAAATAAATTATTAAAGAGATGTGCTTTTTCGATGGACAACATATAGAAATTTTACATTGAATTATTTGAGTTTTATATTGAGTATGTTTTCGTAACTACGCAGCAATATCGAGTGTAATTATAACAAGTAAATTGCTATGCCTTCCCTCTGCAGAATTTATGTAACAACTTTCACCCAATGAGTGTGATAATAGGTGGCACAATCTGGCACAATCTGGGAAGCAATTACTAAATGTAAATATCTCTTGGCGATTGAATTATAGACAAGTGAATAAATACATACAGCACATTATCGCCACTAATTGAAAGCAGGAAATTCATAAACAACATTAATTGTATTTTCATTCATCTGAATCACATTCTTCAGCCACACTAAGTGTAGAACTATTAGTCACTCTTTATTCTCAATGTGTAAGTTTTTCCATTGTCTCGTCGAACGTGTGTCGATGTTTATTAAAATGTGTTTTATGTCTATTTTATTGCCACTGAACCACCACTCTCACCAAATGTCATCTCGACTTCGCTTCTCTATTTGCACCCGGCGATTTCGAATATCTCCGACTAGCGCCCGTCAAACTCGAGAGGACGAAACTTGTTTGCATTTCAAATTCTTTAAAAATCTATAACCCTCGTTACTTGCATTTCCTTCCGTAATTGCGTTGTCATTTCAGCAGGCGAGAAGCGTGAGGGGCAGAGTGACAGGTGTTTTAGGGTCGCGTCCTAGTTACCTGTTGAATACGCATTCACAGCGCCCGCCGGCCGCCTGCGCCTCGCTTCAATGCGCTTTGCCTCGCTACGCTTCGCTTCTCCGAAGCGTCAGCTGCAGTCCCGGGCCAACGGGGGGTGGCCGACCTGCCAGGGCACAGAGAGTTGTCGGGGGCGGCCTGGGCGGCAGCGACTTCGAGGGAGGTAGGAGAGGCGGCGATGGAAGCGGTGGTGGGGGCGGCGGTG
>BOPP01000009.1:7359328-7377827 GCA_017312745.1 Gryllus bimaculatus | reverse complement strand
GGGGCGGCGGGGGGCCGAGAGGAACTCGAAGCGGCCGTTGCATCGCCGCCAGCTAATCTCTCTCACGTGTAAACTCGCATGCAATGTAAACACCCACTCGCTCTTGCACATTGTTTCAAATGAATTAGGCCTCTCGATCGTCTTTGTTAATTGGGTGTAGAAATATGTAATCGACCCTTCTTGTGAATACCGTAAAATAATACGTCTTAGTTTTAAGAAATACTTATTTGTATTTTTCATCTTCGAAGTATGCAGAAAAAATGAGTTCGTACGTTGTTCTCGCTGAAATTACATAATTGTGATATAATTAATTCTTTTGACACTGTTTTAATATACGCATTATATTGTAGAGATTCATCCTTCAATATATATTTGAATAAACGGTTCGCCCGCGTATCGGAAAACACTTAGTAGGTAGTATTACATCACATTACTTGACCAAAAGCAATTAAATCAGTTGGCATATGAATGACGCGGAGTACTACCATGCACGAAACAGAAATATAATGTTTTAGGAATGAATACAGCTGAAGAATATATTTTTTCTCCCAATTTTATTTAATTTTTCACTTATACTTTCACTCACTGGTTCTATTATCAAATGCTTTCTGCTCTATATCAAGGGTAAAGAAAAGTAGAAAAAATGTTTTCTATATTTTCTTACAGGATTCCGTGACTAACTTTTGATATTTTCTTTGATATTTCGATGTACTACAGTGAAACATGCATCAAGCGGCATGTGGGATGCATGAAAAATGGTCTTTTACAGCAGTTATCGCTAAAAAATTGAATCAATTTTTTTGTATAAAAATGTTTCATTACTGGACACCGGGTGTTTAAGAAAGTGTCTGTTATATTGGACGTGTATGAAATTTTTTTAGTATATATACAATTATGAAAAATGAAAAATTATTTTGCCTTTTCACATAAATTTAGCGTTTTGATCCTATTTTAGAATTATTTACTGTCTTTAAAAGCATTTAATAACATTTGTTTCTCCTCTTGGATAAAAATAAACGTATAAATACTTTTCAGTTTTAGTTCTTCCAATTCCTGAAAACAAACTTCATTTTCTTAGGGAAACTTCATTTGTTATTTGGTATACATGACACATTGTCTGTTTTAGGAGCTAAATTTCTCTTCACAGATTTTTTGTACAATAAATAAACCTCAAGCCAATGAGTCTATGGTGAAATATGCGCTCAGATGCCGAACGTAACCTAAACACTCATGTGTTACAAGTCAAGTCGATAACTCTGACCTATTCTATACTGAAATTTTATCACACCAAATGTTTTTCCAGAAAGGTCAGGGAGGTAAGGAATCTCTGTTAATTCAAAGAACTACAAGTTTCGTCACTTTAATATTTGCTGGCTGGCATAGTAAAAATGAAACTCAAATGGAGCGAGTAGCCGTGATACGATATCACTACACACGGGTTAATTTTACGTGTTTCCGTGTATACCCTCGTCAACTAGTCTCCTCAGGAACGAAGGTCAGATGCAGAATGTGTCAAGTTTGTGTTTTTTACGTTACTATTTTTTATTTTAACTTCTTAAAATTTGATGTACTGTAATCCTACATTTATAATCCGGTTTCTTGAAATGGGTACATTTAGAAAATTGCTTTTAACGGTCTGGTCGCTGGTCGGGTAGGGAGGTGGTCTGTTAACAGGGGTATAATATGCATACAATATAGTGGGTTTCCGTGTTTGATCCTCGAAAAATAGGTCATTGAGATAAAAGGTCGTTTAATAGGAGTGGGCTTTGAGACGAGACAATGCATTTATATTTTTGAAACGATTAGGATTGTTGGTTCCGTTGGAATTACTTTTCGTATTTCTAATATTACGTAATAATCGTCTGTGTCGATCCGAATAGCCAAATTGCTAAGACAATAGTGCCACAGCGATTTCTGATCGAAGGATCGCGGTTTCGATTCCAGTCTCGTTCATGGATGTACTTGTAATCGTCCCTTCACCCTCCATCATTACCCAATCACTTCATTAAAAGAAGGATTAATAATTCCCTGCGCAAGCAGGGCCCTTCACGGGATGTGCAGTTGGGTAGTACAAAATAAAAATAAATAAGCGTTTGCAGCTGTTCGATTCCTCGGCTGGCCTTGCAAGCGAGAGCGCCCGGGGCGAGGGGCGATGAGCCCGTGACGAGATCGGGCGTGCTCCGGGAGGAGCATCGATTCCCGCGCCACGGCGCTCTGCCGGCGCGTGCTCCCGCTCGGCCGCGGCGGGCCGAAGGTCAAGGGCGTGGGCGGCGCAAGCACGGCCGCTTCAACATGTGGCACGTCTACCTTGCCGTCTCGTGCTATCAAGGCCCCGCGCGAACTGATTTTGATTGATTGGTAGGCATTGACGAACTTTGCAGATTCATCGATAGGTGTATGTATTTTTAAAATTTTAGAAAGATTGTTGTAATGGTTACAAACTATCATTGTCGAGGAACGTAAAAATATTTACGAGATTTTATTATAGTAGGCGTCATTGGGTAAAACATGATCTATTTATTACTGACACTTTTCGATAGATAATTAAAGTCTTCGTTTTATCTCCATTTAAATAGCAACCGTGCCTCGCGGACTGGTCGCCAAGGATCGCCCGTCCAGCTTCTTCTTGTAGCCGCCGCCGTCACTCTCCCTGATACATTCCTCTGGCATTCTCTCTCTCTTTCATTCTCTCTCTCTTTCATTCTCTCTCTCTTTCATTTTCTCTCTCTTTCATTCTCTCTCTTTCATTCTCTCTCTCTTTCATTCTCTCTCTTTCATTCTCTCTCTCTTTCATTCTCTTCTTTCTCTCTCTCTCTCTGTCTGTCTCACTCTCTCTTCCACGTGGCCATACTGTAGCGTAAAATTAGTAAGATAACCCAAAAGTATCCAAAAATTTCCTCAAATGTTCCCCAAATTTTCCCCCAAACGTTTCCCCAGATGTACCGGTAAAAGTTTCGACAATATTCCTTCTCATGTTCCCACACATATTCATTTAGAAATGAAACTGGAAATTTAAAAAACGTTTGTTTTCACAAAATACGTATAAAAACATGCATGCGAACATTGGAAAATGTAAGGCACTGTGTGGTGAATATGCGAGAGAACATGCAATCAACATGCGACAGGACAGAGATGGATCGAAGAGTTGAATGAACAGTTAACCATACTAGCAGACACTAGTTCGAAGCAGGAGGAATAAGAAACGAGTAGAAATTAGAAATCTAGGTAAAACTAAATTGCCGCGATAATAAGCCCATCTTGACGGGCCTTCATACGTACTTCCAACTTCAGGCCACAACCTGCATTGTATATTGAAGGTATTTTTATTTTTCAAACAATGATTCACGAAGTGCATAATGTTTTCCAGAGTCGAGCTAATATAAATATTTCTCACAAGTTTCATGAGTCACTACAGTACTCTACATGTTTGGATCGTAAGTCATAAAACAACTTTTTACCAGGAAGAGACATGTCTTTTCTGAATTATGACTAGCATATGATAATTCAATAATTGTAGAATATGAGATTTTAGAAGAGAGAAGGTCATTCAGAAATAAATTTCCCAGAAATGAAGGACGCCAAATTCAACATTTCTTCCACACGCAATACCCGATTAAATCAAAACATGCAATGTATTATTGGGTTACGGAGGGTTACGGAGTGATATATTTGACATTCAATAAAATATACGTTCGTACATGTACAGTCTTTTGAATGAAAATATTGAAGAGTTAGATTTCCACCAATGGAGATAAACTTTTTTTACTAATGGGAATGAAAGGGGGGAAGATGCTTCATGTATTCCTCTGAACATGCATGTTTGCGTTTCACTCAAATTTTCGTGCTTTTGTTTCCATTAATCTTGTTTATTATGTTTTTACACACAAGATCTCAAACATTTTTATTTGCGAAAAAATTGAGAAATTCTAAATAATAAAAAAGTTGCTAAATTCCGAATAAGACATTTAAAATATTATTATAGATGTCAGTAAAAAGTAGTTTTGATATTTCAATCTAAAGTGTAGAATTTATTCATATCAAGTATTTTCTCCTTGAAAAGGAGTGTATTAAAAATGGCAGCACAATGCTCTCTCTCTTTGTCTTTCTCTTTTTCTCTTTCTCTTTGTCTCTTTCTCTTTGTCTCTTTCTCTTTTTCTCTTTCTCTTTTTCTCTTTCTCTTTTTCTCTTTCTCTTTTTCTCTTTCTCTTTGTCTCTTTCTCTTTGTCTCTTTCTCTTTGTCTCTTTCTCTTTGTCTCTTTCTCTTTGTCTCTTCCTCTTTGTCTCTTCCTCTTTGTCTCTCTCTTTGTCTCTTTCTCTTTGTCTCGTGTCTTTCTCGTTCTCTTTGTCTCTCTCTTTGTCCTTCGCTTTGTCCTGCGCTTTGTTTCTCTCTTTGTCCCTCCCTCCCTCTCTCTCTCTCTCTTTCTCTTTGTCTTTCAGACATATAGAAAGAGAAACATTTTAATGAACGATACACTTTGTTTTTCCAAAATCTATTTCTATACAGCCTGTTTATTTTGAAATTCGAATAATTGGTGCAATTTAGAAACAGATCAAACGTAGTTAAAACGAATCCGATATACAGTTTTCAAAACATTTTGAATGAAACTCACCAAGAAAAACTCCATTTTTTCTAAGTAGGAGCTTTAAAGCACACTTTTTTCCACGCAAATTGAAAATAATACACATAAATATTCACAAAGATAAATGCAAATGGATGGTAATCATTTATTTTCTTTATCACAACGTCTTTTGGGACTTTTGCTCTAAAAACTGCCTCGTAGTGGTGGGGCAGAAAAGAAGTTGCGGCACTTCCGTAGTCCCTTTCAGTTTTCAATGCATTCACACTAATTAGCCATATTTTTTTCCGTTCAATTGCAAACAATTTTCGTCCTAAAATTTTTTTTATTGGTTTGTAATATAAGGGAAAGAAAAATGATACAAAATAATTTTAAATAGTAGTAAGATTTGTGTGGTTAATAATAAGACATTTAAAAACTGCTGAAGAAGAATGAAGAAAGGGTAATTTAATTAGTCGCATATGATAGAATATTTGTGGTTCCTTGATACCAAAAAATCAATTGAAGGCGAAAGGGTCTGTTCCTCTGTGGTCAAAGCTAGCCCCTAAACCTGCAGCCGAATTTTTTCAAAATTGATATTCCTCGATCCATTTAAAGGAACTTTAGGCCTTGCGAGTTTGAATAGGATATTTCGATTTTTGAGTATCCTTAATATTGAAAAATAAACGAAAATGAGGAAATTCACAAAAAAGGTAGAAAGAGTCTCTGAGGTTTATATAAAAATATATAAACCGTTTATATAAAAAATGCCTGATGAATGGATTATTCGTGTGAAGAAAAGATTAATATTGTTGTACACAAAGTTAAAACATGCTATGTGTTTGAATCAATTTATATTAAATCCAAACCTTTTATAATTATTCAGAACGTTTAAAAATGACACATGCGTTAGTAAATAATTTCGCTAAATATACTGTTCTTAAATAGCGTACGTAAAAAAGACACGCAAAACAAATATGTTTTGGTTATAATTTTGTTCTACAAAGATCGCATTCCTCATAAGTATTTCTCATACGATATTTAAAAATTAAAATTAAATAAGCACATTCCTTCTAGAATTATGCTTAGTCGACTTTCGTGCACGCAATGCTTTCCGCGCCACATTCGGATCAATCCTAGCGCCTCTGTGGGTCACGCCACAGACAGCCGAAATTAGGAAGCCGGGACGAGCGCCCCGACGCACTTTGTGGACGTGTCTGAAAAGGCCAATCCGGCTTCCCCTCCACGCGTCCGCCCCTGCTTCGTCATTCGCCCAACACGGACGCCCCTCCGTCCCACGGCGACTGCTTTAATTAAAGTATTATCGTGGGCGGAGCCACCAACACGCCACCGCCCTGCGGAAGTGGGGCGGGAACTGTGGTCGTGGTAGGGGTGGAGCGACAGAGCTGGAAAAGGAGTGGAGGAGAGTTTGGCAGGAGGTGCGAAATGGCGCGGAGAGGAGGGAACGGAGAAAGGGGGACGGTGAGGGAGGAACGGTGGCGGAGATGGCCGGGGGAACAGTAAGGGCGGATGATAATTGCAAAGTAGGAATGGTTTAGGTACGGTGATTGAGACGGAAGGACAATCAATAAGGGGAAACGGTAGGGTGAGGACGGTGAGAGAGGAATAGAAGGGGAGGAACGGCGAGGGAAGAATGGTGGGGAGGGAACGGTGGGAAAATCAGTGAGGGAAAACGACGAGGTACAGCGGTGAAGGGAAAGAGTGATGGGGAACGGTGTGAGGGGAACGGGGAGAGGGGAGCAATGACTGAAGAAATAGCGAGGAGAGAAACGGTAAGGGTCAGATCGAGGCATGATAACACAGATGAAATGGGAAGGGAGGACAAACAGAGAAACAGGGACGAAACGGAGAAACAAGGCTGGGCTAGAGGACATCGAAAAGGTGAGAATCTGGGAAAGAAAGAGTAGGATGGAGTGAGACTAATTGGTGTGAAGTGCGAATTGGGTAGAAGATTAAGGCTGAGCCGGGTGAGAAATGGTCTGCGCACGGTAAGGAGTAGTGATGAGCAACTAGGGAATAGGTTGTAGTCAGAACAGCAGAGCAGAAAACTTTCGCGCGGCTAGCAGAAGATTGAAAGGAAGAGATGGTGATGTTAATACGGGCAGGAGACACAATTGTAAAATATAGATTGTTGAGAGAAGAAAAATTATTGAATGTTTAGTTTAAGAATTCTGGCGGAAATACGATCGCCTTTGAAGTAGAACAAACATTTATCACGAAAAATGAAAATTATGGTTTTTATATTGACAAAGGAATTGCGAGAAAAATATACACATCATAGCATCTGCATTTCATGCCATGGTGTTAATTCCTTCTATCATCAAGAACTAACCTGAAGAATCTATGGAAAAGTGAATGAAATAGAATATGTAGGGAAACATTGTGTGAAACTGATGAAAACACTATAAAATAAATAAAAGAACGGAAAATGTAAGTGACCATAAGAGACATACGATTTAAGAACGCCCTTTTAAATTGATTTCAAGCCATGCGTGACGAGACTCGGCCCATCAGGTCCTCTCTTCCGTCTGACCACGCAAATTTCGCTATGCTTCCTTCACCAACTAGCAGAGAAAGCAGGTATATCTTGGACGACGAAACAGGCGATATGGATTTAGCTCAGACGCGTCATTTAGGCATGAGGATCTCTTGCACGCAATCTACTAACATGGGACAACTGGCTTCACTTGTCCTCCGAAGGAGGACGTACGAAGGATTTCTTCGCCCTTAAAAATCCATGGCTTCGATCGGGTTTGAAACCGGGCATAACAGTCAGATACGCTAACCGTTACACCAACACCGCCGCCATTTGAATCGCATGAACTGTTATAATAGCTCACAAAAAAGCAGAATCGCTTTCTTTGGTAGTCGAGTGTGAGGAGGCGGCGGCCAGAGCAAACGCTGTTACGCCCGCACCGAATTCCGAGGCTGAAGCAGCAATTTCCCGCGCTGGAACTGCATCGCCAGGGGCCTGTCGCTTCACAGCCGCATTACACAAATGTCAAGGGGGTTGCCTACGCTGACGTCATCTCCAGGCGCCCGCAGCATACCACGCTGCGCCTCTAAGCCACGAGCCCGTGGTCGGAGGGGGAAGAGGAGCCGGGCCACGCCGCGGAGCAGGTCAGCGGGCTGGGATTGTTGGTGTATCCGCAGGAACCCGAGACAATGGCCAGCGGAAAGCCTTAAGTTTTGCGCGGAAATACACGGCTACGTGGAGCACTGGTTGCGGCTTACTGGGGTATATGTCATCTTAACAAAATAAACATTTAAAAGCATAAAAATAAAGATTATAAAATATATAAATGGCAATGAGCCCCTTTAAAGACTCGTAGTCAGCGTGATAGTTTTCTGTGAGAACGCACCGTGTTCGATTTCAGGGAGGAAAAAAACTGAAACTATAACTTTCTTATACAAATCGTCTTCGTATCTATGCATGTATAGAATACATCATGCTCACCACATGACTCACTTTCCTCTGGCTTGGGTAATAAATAAAAACAAGGCCCAGCTCAGAACACCGCTACCAAATTTCTAATTAATCTGACCTTGAAATACTAAAACCATAATACATGAATGGCTTGGGCAATGTTGTGGACAATAAAGTAGAAAGTAAATAGACAATACAGTCACAAACGTAAAAGAAATCTACAAATACAATATGGATTTAGAAAGTCGGAACATCAACAAGATTATCAAAGGAAAATAATGTCGTCACGAAATGAGACTTTAGAATTCTAAAACTCTTTTACGTGTCGGTGATAATAAAAGATGTCAAAACCGAATTGAGGGACGAAAGGAAGGTGTACGTTCACTTAGAAGTAGAGGTTGACGATAAACTCGCTGTCAAAATGGAAGTTGGAATGCAGAGCACGAATGATATCACATAATAAAATATGTCTAGGGTCGAAACTGTAGCTTAAGTCAATGATTTGAGTCGTAGACAATACGGTAATATCAAGCTAGGAACAAAATCAAATTTTAAAGCAAAGGCCAGATTGAAAAAGGGAACGAATTTAGTACAAAGTCGATATCCGAGTTGAACAGAACTGGCCCAAAAAACATCCAGAACAAACGAACAGGAAGCACTGTGTCAGAGTCCAGATCGCAATCGAGAACCAGAAGCAAGCTGTCCGCCATATTGACGCAACGAGGTCGGGGGCGAAGGAGGGTCGAGGCCAGCCGAGGTCGAGCGTCTTACGAGAGGAGCGTACGAGCGTGACATGCACAGGCAAGCGGCGCGCGAGGGCGCGAAGGGGGCGATACGTTCTCCAGTCGCGCGGGCGAGCGCGCGTAAAGTGCCGGGGCTCGCCGCGGGAGGGCGTCGCGGGGGTTCGACGCCTGGCGAAGAGCGCCGTCCGCGGGGCGACGTGCCCTTTACGACGCCGGCGAGCGCCGGGTGGCAGAGTGCGCCTCCAATCTCCGCCCGTTCCCTAGCCGTTCCTCCCCAACGCACCACCCCACCCCAACAAAGCACGAACCTCGGTCCTCACACGCTCTCCTTTTCGCTCTTTGGCTACCATCAAAGCCTCCATACTCACAGACTCACGACCGCCGTCGCTCCCCTCCCCCGTGCGTCACGGTTCCCGCGCACCACGTCTCTCTTCACTCTCTGACGCCCGTGCGCTTTCGCTCTCGTTTGGCGCCTAAAACTGTTCGGCCTATTTTTTTCAAAATTGATATTCTCCGAATATTCTGAATGAACTTGAGGCTTTGAGGGTGTAATATGAAATCCAATTTTTGAAAATTTCAAAAATGAAATATTTTGAGCATTTACAACTATGACACTGAAGGTGGATATTTTTCTTAATGAAATCGGTTACTTAAAGAATAAGCTTTGCAGAAGTTCATGTTCAATTTTTCGAAAATGTTACTAGTATACTTATAGTTGAGGGCGAAAATTTAAAATTCAATGTCAATTTAAAAAAAACAATATTTTATTTATTTATTATTATTTTTTCAAATTTTCCACGGATAGAAGGAATGCTTAAAAAATAAAATTTTCGTTGAATAATCTGAATTGTCGAAAATTGCAAATTTAGAAAAAATGCAAGTGAATATGTGCTAGTGTAGCACCTTTAGAACACATTTAATTAAGGAAATCATTCTATGAAGGAGTTTGCAGTTCGATAATGTATATTTTTTAGATTTTTTGAAAATCAAGAGGGTTTGCCGAGTGACATTTCTTAAACCTATTTTTCTCTATCCGAGGAACATGATTAAAAATTAGTAGTGTAACAAAATAGCACAGACTTTCCGTACTAGTTTTCTTTTTCCATTGGTCTCGGCAGCGTATTCGGACTTGATGCACACTCTTGCCAGCTGCCATCTATCGCCGCCCAAAGTACATTTATTGAAATTTTCTTAACTTTTCGGCATCCTAAAAGTATAACGAAAATATATTAAGGATTTTAAATAACAGTACAATATCGTTCTCAATGGAAATTTTCATTGAAAAATGTGTAGCATTTTTGAGAAAAGGATTTAAGCGCTACAGTAAATTTGAAATTTGAACCTCTTTTCATAGAAAACTATTGATTTTAAAAAAAACTTGATATGAAGTCATTTCAAGCTCTTCTAGTCACAAATGCAATAGTGTTTACAAATCCTGCAAATGTTCATATTTAAAGCATGACAGATCTTAAAAAAGTACATTTCTATGTACAATTTGTAAAAATATAAATGAATACAGCAAAATTCATTCTATGTCATCTTAAACAGTGCAATTAGCACTAATTGTTGAAGAAGTTTGAAGAAACAACTTTGCCCTGTTTTTGAGTAAATGGTGTTTGACCGTTTCTGTAAATGCAGAATTTTCAGCTCATTTTCACAGAAAACTATTGCGTGTTTGACGTGATACTAGTAAAAAAATTACGTTAGTAATTTTTGAAAAAAAACAACAAAAGGATAGAGAATTATGGCGTTTATGGCATCCTTTGTAGTGAATATAGCACAATCTCTACCAAACGTTTAGAGAAAAAAGTTACTTTTTTCTGGTTTTTGTAATATTTTAAATTTGCTCATATTTCTCGTAATAGTGGACGAAAACTACTAAAATTGTCAAAAATCTGTATATGGCCTTAACGACACTCACAATGGAAAACAATTTTTTTGAAGGAAAAATCTCTATCTTCAATTTTGTAGTTGTAAAAAGAGCTCGAAATTGTTGAAATCTTCGAATATTCAAAATTGAAACTGAAAATTGGACCTATGTCACCTCTATAAATGTATTTTACTCTATTCTTCCAACAAATTTAAAGAACGCATTTGGAGCCGGTTTTGAGAACAATATGAAAGTTCCCGGGGGCTTTACGTAAAGTACTCCCAAATTTAAAGTGTTTTTTTTCAAAATCTCAAAGGTTCGACTTGAGTCAGATCGACACTTCTTTAATTATGAAAGATCGGTTTCTTCAATTAGGAATATAATCCTACATATAGTTCAGGTGTTAATAGTGTTCACAGACGGACGGACAGACGGACGGAAAGACAGACACACGGCCCAGACGGACTTTCTGAAAAAAATTCAATTTTTATTGCCGCTGAAATCTCGAAATGGATTTTTTTGAAGTATTAGATCACTTTCCCTATAAAACGTTTATTACTCCCTATAGACGTACGTATTCTCAAAAGCAAACAAATATGACTTGTTTTTTAGAAAACCATTGTTTGAAAATTGTCTATATTTTAACTTAAATTACGAAAAAAGTGAATCATATTTTCGAATAAATGATCTTATTTGAAGATATGTATTTTGAATTGATTTCACTATGATAAAATATCAATTTTAATTATTGTAGTTTTAGAAAGATGAAACAATTTTGAACTTTTTCAATTTTTAAATATTTAGATAGTTCAAGAAAAATGAGACCAGTGCAATTTTTAAGGAGATTTAAGAAAAATGGACGGTATTTTGGCCACCCGATACAAACAATGAATTGAAATTTCTACAAAATATAAGAAATCATGAATACCTCACAAATATGAATAGTTAAATATGGCAAAATGTGTTGTCTGGTATAAAAAAAATATTTTGCTAATGATCGTTTCGATCGCGTAGCGATTATTCTCAGAACTTTCAGCTTCCTGGACAAAAACAAAGAACTTTGATTGACCGAAACGATCATTAGCAAAATAAATTTTTGCTACCAGACAAGACTTTTAATTTACCATATTTAATTATTAGAAGGTATCTAGCTCACCTGCAAACTAATTAAAAATACGAATATATTTAGTTGTTATTAAATGTTTTATGTTAACTTCAGAATTTTCTATATAATATTTTAGAATCTCAATTACTATTCTGGGTACACCGCACGAATTTTTTTCTTTTTGCTGTAGTAGAGTACGTCCTCTTTTGGAGTTTGTAGTAAAATACTTTTTTGAAACAAAACACATTCAGATATCATGAATATTCATTACGAACTGTTTGAATAGGGGTGATACTTGATTTATATTCGAGAATTATTTGAAATTAAATATCCTCAAAATTCTTATTTAACACAGAAATAATTATCGAACATTTCCAAGCCTCTTGCTAATAAAAGATTAAGTCGGATGTCGTATGTGCTAATGATAGAACTTCCTTTGTTCGCGGTTATGATTCTTTCATTCATGTGGTGACATGTTAATAACAGAACGAGAAGTGAGTGGATTACACACCACTAAACAGGCTTCCCATTCTTCACCTATACAATTGCAAATCCGGTAGGATTACTGTATTGAAAACCTTTCATATACTTCCTATACGCGAACAGAAGAACGTAATAAGGCCCTGGAACAAAGACGTATGGCAGCAAATAGCGAATGAAGAGGATGGATTGTGGATTTTAATTATCTGCGAGATCACGATGAGCTATTGTGCCGCATACAATGCGTCACAAAAAGATAGCCTACTTCTTGAACAGAATGAACGAGATATATTATTTTTCAAAAGATCCTGAAAAGTTAGTACTTTTAGGCAAAAAGTAATAAAGGCAGACCTACAAGGAAGCATAATAATCTTTAATCCTCAAAATTTTTCTATTAATAGTTTCCTAATTAATATTTATAAAAGATGGTGGGGAATGTAACATACCATTAATTATTAAATACTGCATTATTGCCGGTAAAATTAATTTTGTAGAAAAAATAATTCTCGAAAATTTCAAATGTCTTTAAAAACATTTGAGCCCTCTGATTTCCATAAAGTTCTATGTATTAAACACCATAATAATTTTTCAAATCTGGTAGATTCGTAATCGCAGATCTGGTAGAATCGTAATAAATCTCAAATAAACTTAATAAAACTTATTATATTTTTTCTACTGGCTCTTTACTCCCCCCGTTTCATTCAAAAATGGTTATTATCTTTAATTTCGCCAAAATACGTTTCGCCAAGTCAAAAAACAAGGATGATCAAGGGGATTTCGAATCCGCAGCCTTTGACACAATATGTCCACTTGAGCAATCTCGGCCGTTTTAGCCGTTTTCCAGGAGAGATAAAACAATTGCTTAAAAGAAATATCCAGCCATATGTTTTGGGGAGCGGTAATTGTTAGACACTCTCAGTCCTACCCATTATTTTTCTCTTACACCCATCCACCCCTAAAATTCGATTTACATCTGCTCCATCAAGGCACCCATTTACACAGACTGTCAAGTAAGTGATCTGGATGTCCAGAAATCATGTCGTCATCGCAATATTGATTTCATTATGTTTCGAGAGAAGGATAGTAAAATTTTGGCCATTCCTCCTTTTCTCGCCTCCGCGCTGCAGATCTCTGCTCTTCCACTACGCCCATTACGTACTAAGCTATGACCTTTCATTTCGCTATTTGCCCTATTTTATGATACAGAACTTTGTAACGCTGAGATACTCACAGAGTGTTACGAAAACAGCCTATATTCAGTTTAAAGAGGGAATAATATTGAAAGAAAGAAGTAAAACACTATCATAATTAAATGTCCTTTTCTGAAGTGGACAGTAAATAATTGGAACAGATTGCCCTCGTCAGAATTTGAAATATATTCTCAGACTGTAAAAATGTTTACAAAAGTGATAATTTAATATAATTTATATCATTCTCGTAACAATTCTATTCACTCTATGTGACCTGTTTAGAATAAATAAATATGAATGAATGTACAAGCAGATTAAGTGCAATGAAGTGTTGTGAAGTTTCTGATTCGTGCAATGCTTAATGCGGAAATTGGGAAAAAAGAATAAGTGCAGGCTTGTAAAGTGATCAAATTTAGTAAAGTGTTGAGTGAGACAAACAATTAATAATAGGGAATTCTCAATTATTTGAATTGTTTATCTCTTCATTTTAAATGTTTTAATATTTATTGCATTATTATGTGTATTAACACAAAGATAGGAAATCATGTAGTATTGTTGAAAATCCGGATAGTTCACTTACAGCCACTTTGTCTTTAATGGTGACGCACTTAAAATTATCCGTACGAGGTCACACACTGGTTCAGATCTATTTTCGAGAGTTCACTTTGATGGAAAGAATTTTGTATTCTTTCCCGTCAGAAATAAACTTTCCATGGCTTCGATAACAAATGAATTAACCCCATAGTCATATATTACTCACAACAATATTCAGTGCTTGGTAATACTGAGAAAAGAGTTCTAAAGGCAATTTCCCACCAGAATGGAAAACCCTTTTTAAAGGAATTCCATATACTATACAAAGAACGTAGAGTTAATCGAAACTTCTAATAATTTTCTTGGGTTTACGTAAGTTTTAGATTATAATATGTGCAATCGTGACTAAATGTAATAACAATAATGGAGTACGTGATTCCACGAAAAATGGCGACCATTTCTGCTTTGCAGAGACAAATACTGCTTTAACACGCACCTTTAAGCTATTGTGCGAAAACGACCATTTGCCACTGAATGGTGCTCGGTACCAGCGATGGAGAAATAGGGGAGTACTCTTGGGAAACGCGATTTCCCAATGGAGCCACACGTCCGACGACTACGCAAATTGCCTTCTAAAACGGTGGCTGGCGGGGGAGGGGGCGTGGCCAAATTTTAACCCACTTTCTCTCCAAACATAATAAAAGCTATATTGCGAGGAAAAAACACTTTCAGGAACCCGGATCGCTAATTTGACAAACGCGGTATATGTAAATGAATGCTACGTTGGATGGGATGTGAATCGAAGAGCTCAGAAAGAATCTAGCGCGCTTAAATGTGGATGTGGAAGATATTATGAACTGAATTAGTCACAAAAATTGCTTGCGTCACCAAAGCGTATGCGAAAAAACTTAAAAAGAAATTACATATAGCTACATGTTGGTGTTCTCTCGGTAAAGAGTGGCCGGCTTATTATTCCGCCTGCTCATGTTTCTTTCTTTCTTTCATTGTTTTTATTTCCGTCTATTCTTTTCTTTCTTTCTTTCTTATCTTTTCTTTCTTTTCCTTTTTTTCTTTCTTTCTTTTCTCTTTCTTTCTTTTATTTCTTTCTCTGTCTGCCCTTCTTTCTTGTGTTTCGTGTGGGTGACCTGTCTCACGCAGAACCTCGAATTCTGAAAACCCCAAATTGAAGTCCATAAAGGATCGTTTATATATTGCGTAACATGGACAACGCAGTAGCCTAAGGCCTTCATTTAATGACCGAGAGCAGCGGCGTTTGCGTAGAGTTGTCAGTGCCAACAGACAAACTAACGCTGCGTAAAATAGCAACTGAAATCAATGTTGGACGTACGAAAAACGTAAACTTTAGGGCAGTACTGCAACATTTGGCTTTAATGGGCTGTGACAGCAGAAGACCGACTCGAGTATCTCTCCTGGGAACGTGACCTTTTCGATTGGAGCCTAGACGAATGGAAAATCGTAGCTTGGTCAAATAAATCCCGATTTCAATTTGCTTGGAGTGTGGCGTAGACCTCACGAAGCCATAGATCCAAGTTGACAACCTGGCATTGCGCAACCTGGTGGTTGCTACATAATGTTGTAGGCTGTTTAAATGGAATGGACTGGGTCCTCTGCTCCAAGTGAACTTATTATTGACTGGAAATGGTTATGTTCAGCTACTTGGAGACCATTTGCAGACATGCATGTACTTCATGTTTACAAACAACTACAGAATTTTATGAATGCAATGCACAATTGTTCGTGGTTGGTTTGAATAACATTCTGAACAATTCTAGCGAATGATTAGACCTCCCAGATTGCTGGGCATGAATGCCATTGAACATTTATGGGACATAAACGAGAGGTCACTTTGAGCACGTCATTTGAGAGAAGAGAATTTTCAAAGTACTCCAGATTGCGTTATGTAGTTTACGGGTGATCATAGGGGCACGGATTTGATGTACGATAAAATATCAGTTTTGAAGATTGTAAAATAAGTTCCGTATATGTCAGACAGAGTTTTCCTCAGGCGGTGGTCTTTCTCCCGCTGTATGGCAATATCCGGTGGCGACCTACCGTCGGCTGACGGGATTTTTCCCCACCCAGGTATCTCCCACCAGCGGGGCATCGCCCCAGCTGGGACAAGCTCCAAGCTCCTGAACGGTCTCCCAGCATATGTGGTAGTGTAGTGCATGATGGTGTAAGTGTGTGTTCGGGGTGAGGATAGAACAAGGAAGAACAAAGTAAGATCGCGCGCGGTTTCTGTTCCGTTTGTGAAGGTACTGCTACAGCATTCGCCTAGTACTGAGCGGAGAAACTGCGGAAAACTCAGAGCAGTCAGCCGCTAAATTCTCCATAAGTCAGCAATTGAATTCGACTTAACTGATTAGCTATTATCGAAAATCCTACCTCCGTCGGGACTCGAGCCTAGGAACTTCCGGTCAGACTTTAGTGACCTCAGTTGATGCTCTGGGCTATCTCGCTTGGTATTACAATATTAACGATACTGTGTTTCATAATAAAATCTGTTCATAAAAATATATCTTTAAGAAAAAATTCTGTCAAATTTGTTCAGAAATAATGTTCGAGCGTTATTTTGCGTGCAATGAAAGCAATTAATAACAATACATTCACAAAATTGCTCCAAAGTTTTCTTTATTTTTTGTCTCGGATATAAAGTTCACTAATAAAAATGGAGTGGGTTTAATTTTTGTTGAACTTTCAATTTTTGAAAACTATAAAAGTTACAAAAATGTGAGAAAGTATGTGCTCTTTAATCACCACAAAGTTTCTAATATTTTTTATTTCCATTTATTTTATGTACTTACTTAAATTCCCTTAATAAAATCGTTAAAATGTTGACTTAAGCAGAGGCAATTTAAACAAAGTCAGTGTTACCCACCCAGTTAGTATAAGATTGATTTTATGACCACATCTTGGCAGATGAAAATCACTGAAACTGCACAATACACTGAAAATTATGGTATTATATGATCCAGGCAATGATTGGGTCTAACACAGCTCAGCGGGAGGATAAACAATAATCCCCACGTCACTACAGGATTTTGTGCTGTCCTCATACCATGTAGGTCATACGTGGAGGCAAGAAATATTAACTAATTTTAGGGTAGTGCGGCATTCCTGAGTTCTACGTGCTTTTGTTTATTAAAATGAAATATATGATAAATATCTACATACTGCAAAAAAATATTATTTCTCCGAAATGTAAATATTTAGCATCTGCATTATTACACATTAGTTTGAATTTTATCACAGTTTAGTGAAATAATGGGTCAGTGTCAACTAACTCTGGGACATATTAATTTACATAAAAAATCTCGTGGAGGCCATGTGGAATAAAAATGACGAACGGTACAAAATTGATGCCAGTAAAACAAACACCCTTCTAAGCGTGTAACTACTGGTAAGTCTCTTCTAGTTAATTATAAATCGAAACACTGTAGCCAACACTCCAACCAAACAGGGATTTAGTAAGATTAAAAATCTTTGAATATGGCGTTTCTCTCGTACCAAATTTCAAGTGCTTCAGAGATTAAGTGTATATAGACACAGGCTCACAATCACGACGATGAAAGAAATTAATTATTAGGGAAGAAGAATGGAAAAATAATACGAAAATCTAGATTATGTGGGCAAATTACAAGAAAGAAATTTTAAAAAAAAATTACATGAAGTGTAAAAGAATTGACACTTCAATTTACCGTACAGAAACACAGATTGTACACTACAGATTGAGTTTCAGTTCTTGTAAATTGAAACTTTTAGAATAAAATAATTTTTTTCTAAATTTCAATTAGTCTCATTTCCGTCCAGTTTATCTTGACATAATGTGGAGGTGTGAATTTGAACTGCACAAGAGTTTCAAAACAAATAAGGAATCACTATTTAGAGAAATGTGAGCTTATCGCGCTTAGAGACGTAGTGAAGTGGAACAATGAAATATCATGAAAAAGTTAGACCATACTTCTATAAGCAAATATTAGTTTACATCAACAAATCCTACGAACAATCTCATTAAAAATAACTTTCAAGTACTCTGTGAGAGATAGAAAAATATTTCTGTTTTTTGCCTAGGATTTTATTTTATTTCGAATTTGGTTCTTAACTGAATAATGCTGAAATATCATATGCTGATATTTATGGAATTGAAGTAAAGTGTCAAATAGGTTTTCTAAATAAAATAAGGCTCCAAAATATTACATTTTGGAATAAAATTAATAATCGGGGAGGTTAAATCGTGAAATTCTGAGCGTCATTCTAATACGAAAACTTTTCTTTTGTTCGTCTGTTTCCGACATTGCTCATGTATACACTTTACAACGTCAAGGCAGCAACAAAAAACTGTATTTTGCTTCGGAGGAAGGAGAATGTTAGCAAGTCCTTGACACGAACTGCAGCGGCTGCGGTGGTGGTGGATTCGGCGGCTGTGGCGCTGGTAGAAGTAGTGACGGAGGGCGGCAGTGGAGATGCTAGGTGGTGCTGATGGGGGTAGTGGATGCGTTGGTTCAGTATGTGGCGGCGGCGGCTGTGGTAGTGGAAATGGCAGCGGTTGTGA
>BOPP01000009.1:7298258-7342481 GCA_017312745.1 Gryllus bimaculatus | reverse complement strand
GCCTTCAATATAAACCTTCATCGGCCACCTAATCATATAAACGATCAGTCTCTGTACTCTCAAGATATTCCGTCATAATTTGAAATATTAATAAAAACAATAGTGAGTGCTCAATTAAGCACATTTACCGCTGCTCCGATATATATACTGAGGAGACACCACCACTGTTAGGGAAGTAAACCAAAAGTTATGTTAATGATTGTATTCAGCTTGAACTACCCTGAAAAACATGTATGTTGAACAGAGTAGACAATAAATTAAAAAAAAAACGTCTGCAGGATTCCACTTATAGAATGGTATAATTTTAAAAATGAAAGAGGTCGTTGATCATACCACGATTGAACTGTGAGATTTAAATAGTATTAGAATAATGGAATTTATAATTAGTTAAGGTAATTAATTACTGCGATTAATGCGTTTTACGAAGAAATATCTATTTATGTAAGCAACAGGTGAGAATTACTTTCAAAAGTGTTAAAATAGTGTTAGACTGCGAGTAATTTTTCAGTTTATGCACAAAGAAAATTAAGTAGAATTCTAGATTTTCATAGAAAATGTAGTACGAATTTAGGAAACTCTTGAAAGGAGCCCGAAAAAATAGAGTGGTTTAGAAACCGACCGTTTTAGCGAGATCAAGTGTTGTGAATTTTTTTTATTGCCTGGAGCCTTACTGTATTTTGCGGATGAACATAATACTCATGAGACTGAAAAGTGTAATAGTAGTTCTACGTGAATAAGGGCATGGTTTAATACCAATTTATTAAGATTCCTTTTAGATGTGTTAGCTGCCAGAGAAATACTGTTGAACTAGGCAGAGCGGCGTAATAATATATTTATGTACACGTAGCATTACTCCTGTATATCGCACTTTATTCAATATTACATATGTAGTGTACATATGTTAATCATTTCCATCAAATGTACGAGAGCACTAAGAAATGACAGGGGAGAATAATGTCGATTTGTGCTTAGCTATTTGGTGGTCTAATGAAGGTCAATTCATTTGATAGTATTTTGCTTCGTTGTAGTTTTTGCGTGTTTATGTAGAATATCTAGATTAACATGGACCCTGAAAAACGAGAAACGGAAATCTTATGTGGATTTTTCCTCCCACAAGTTACTGGAGCAAACGGCTTTGAACCCAAGGGAGTGTTAGAAAGAGGACAAACCCCGAGATATGAGAAATTTTAAACTGTTAAATTAAAATGTCCAACCCGAGACAAAAATTGAGTGGTATTCCAAACTGTGAGAACAAAAACACAAAAAAAAAACCACCACGCCAAAACGCCAAAAGTGGAATAAAAGCAAACACCAAACAGCGCAATCAAAACACAGAGAATGACCCGCAGCGCTGAAGGGAGGGGGCTAGCGACGGAGAGAGAGCGAGTGAAGGCGCAAGCGGAGGAACGGGAGGCCCAGAAGCGCGCGGAGAGGTGCTTTCTGGAAGGGCCTTTGATTTAAAGCGCGCAGCGACCGCCACGAAAACACGCGCTGCCGAGCGGCGCATTGAAATGGGCAGATGCGGTGAGAGCCCCTGCCGCCGGCGGCCGTGGCGACACTTTGTCTCGCGGAAAGTCGGGCAGGCGAAGAGTATTGAGGTGGAGATGGGCAAGAGTCAGCCGCTACTGAATAGGTGGAGGTGGGAATGGGTTGACAAAGTAGAGCATGTGACGGCGCTGTGACGGGGCGACTGTGACGGCGCGTGACGCGGCCTGTGACCGGGCGCCTGTGACAGGCGCTTGTGACGGGCCGCTGTTGACGGCCGCTGTGACGGGCGCCTGTGACGACCGCCTGTGACGGGCGCTTGTGACGGGCGCTGTGACGGGGCGCTGTGCGGGCGCTGCTGACGGGCGCTAGTGACGGGCGCTGTGACGGGCTCTGTGACGGGCGCTGTGACGGCGCTGTGACGGCCTGGACGGCCGCTGCTGACGGGCGCAGTGGCGAGCGCAGTGGACGAGCGCTTGTAACGGCGGCTGTTGGCGAGCGCTGTGGCGAGCGCTGTTGACGGTACTGCGAACGGGTACGCGGCGCTGTGACGCTTCTACGGCGCCTATGTGGACGGATGGTGTGGCTGAGCGTGACGCCACAACACCCGCCGTGACATGTTGGTGAGGAGGGCTGATGGCGTGTTTTGGGGTGTCTGTTGAACAGTGCTGGATTGGGTTGTGAGCGCAGTATGACGTTGGTTGAACTGACCCATCGGCGAAGAAAGGGGCACAGAGCAGCATACTGTTTCGGGGTTATTAGGATTATCGTGGAAAAGTCGTAGGTGGAGCGTATATGCGAGGGAATGCGTTAGTGTGAGAGGAGCGGCAGGTCGATGGCAGTGACTGGCAGTAGTATTGGCGATGTAATTATCGATGTCAGTGGCGGCGATTAGTGCTGTGGTAATGACGGGACTGCGAGTGTTGGACTGAGGACTGTTGTAAAGAAAGGGGGAGTGAGTTTGTGCTGGAGTGGACGAGGGGGCGGTGCCTAAAGAGACCGGAATCTACAACGATACATGATTTCTAATTTGAAAATTTGGAAAACTTAGAGAATTCAACGAAAATGAGACCCGCGCTAATTTTTAGCTTTCTCTTCTTCTATTCGTAGAAAAATGAAGAAAAATTTGCAGTGTTTCTTGAGAAAATGTGTTTTTCATAAATTGCATTAATGTGAAACATAAAAAACGCAAAAATTAGTTTAAACAAATTGTACATGACCTTTTTTAAAGAGCGTTTTTTGGAATAAAGTTTGTTCAAGGCTAAAATCTCCGTCTTTAATTTTGAAGTCTCAAAATGTTAACCTTTAAAAATTTTTGAAAATACACAGAGTTCGCAGAAGGGGTCTAGCATGCTGAGTGATCTTCCTTGTGTCCGCTGAGGTGTCATTAATATCAATGAAGCTTCAGATGATGGTACATTTTAGACAGAGGAAGAACTCCGACTCGAACCAAGTTAAGTTAGTGCACCGCAAAAACCATATGAATCGATCAAGTTTTATCTTCATTGTAGATTTAGATAAATAAAGCTTTCACTACGCGCACGCTTTGTCGAGCATTCCTTCTGCGAGTTGTGGCAGGTACAGAGCCAGGGCTTTGAGTTGATATTTCGTTGAAGTCGTAGGCTTCCGCGGCCAGAGTTGGGTGCGTGATCTGGGATTCCATACCAGGGATTCTGGGATTCGCATAACAGCCCGGAGAAAGACCACGACAAGATGGTCGAAACGTCGGCAACACAGCCTTAGATGCGGCGTCACCAGGACAGCCCATATCACGCACTTTATATTTCGTTGGTAATACAATAAAATCATATTTAGAGGTCGTTTATCGATGCAAATAAATTTTCTTTTTTCTGCGAGAGATAATTTCTAGTTTTCACATGTAGTCTACCTTTCATATTTGGTACTTTTATTCATTATTCAACTATGCTTATTACAAGGGTGGGGTAGAAATTTTTGAGCTCAAGAAAATGTGCATAAGTTACACTTTACACACACACACACATACGTAACATATACTTTTTACTGTTGGACGAAAATAAATCTTGACAAATCACATTTGGGTCATAAAACGCAGTTGTGGGAAGCTAGTGTTTTCCGTTACGAGACAACACCAACGATAGCAAACTAGTGCTATTGAATTCTGGTGGGTGAGTACGCGGCGTAATTAGGAAAAACGGTTAATTCGCAAAATTCACGTAAGATCAAAACGGTTTGGATAAAGCTGTAAGAATGACGATAAAGGGATAATTTTTTACTACATTTCCTGGATGGTGAAGTAACCGCACTGTGATGACTGAATTAAGATAACTGAGAGAATGTGAGGCATCCTACTGTAAGGTATTTCCTAGGAAATTGCTTTAAGTACTTCATTCTTAAATTTATTTAAATGCAGGTATATTATCAAATGATTGTAAAAACTATGAATGACTATAATATATTCATGATAATTATTTTATTTACAAAAATATAGTGGTATTCAGTGGTCTTTGAATTAATCAGATACTATTTATACAAGCGTATTTAAATTTGAAAGTATTTTCTCTGAAATGGTATGTAATGTCATTAATTGAATTGTAGAAATATATGATGACGTAAAATCCTCCTTTTCTTAAGAACGTAGTCCATTAATTTCATTTTTGGAATAATATTTTGGCGTAATTTAAAAAGAACATTATAGAAACTTTAGTGATTATGTTTTCACCGTAATCAGTATTAATCAAAGATTGTGGTAAAGTTGTAATAACTAAAAATTTACTGACTGAATTTTGTTGCTTCATCTAGTAAAGAGTTTGCTCACAAGTTTACTGCAAATAGCTGTGCTGAGCGTCGTCACACCACGAGATGGTTACGTGAATTCTTGAACTGTCTTTCTCCCTATATTTCTATCCGTTGGTGTTGTTCCTGCGGAAAATATTTCCAACTTCCTTTTTTTCCCAACTGGAATTTCTGGAATAATATGCATATGAACATATTTCCCTTACTGTGGGCGACAATATTGAGTGTGCCATCACTTTACATATTTTCTGCCTCTTGATGTGGGTTTCTTTAACATTTGAAAACGTGTCGTCTCTACTGCAGTGCGTGCACTTTGAACGATGTTTTAATTTTACGTTATAAACGTTCTCTTAGAACCATACTTGAATATGTTAATTATGTATTATGATGAGTATTAAATATGATATAAACTATGACTAAATATTAATTAAACATTTTTAATAACCTCTTACTTTTAAATTTTTTGTAAACAGCCTTCAAATACAAAAATCAAATGTGGATTCGATATAAATTGAAGCAAGAACAAATGATGTTTGGAAGAATTTAAATGCTCATAATGATTTTATATAATATTTCTGTTTTTTGTCATTAGCTAAAGAATCTCTTTAGCAAACGTTCTTCACATAAAAGAGTATTAAATTAATTGGCTTTAAAATAAGAAGTATAAGAAAGTATTATGTTGAAAAATAGAACCCAAACAAGTAGTTCACAATTGCCGAATTCTAGCTACGAGTTTGCACAGCAAAGATATTACCAAACATATAAATTATAATTTTAATTATGGATCATTGCTAACCTGCAACGTGTTGCCAAAAATATTGTAAATAGTAATAGTTAGTAATTATATCAATAAATTATAAATAGTTTCAAATTTTGTAGAAAGTAGGTACAAAAATAAACTAATTGTTCAACTTGTGAGTCTGTGCGAATCATTTAAATTTTGTGAGGTTTGTAATACATTTTCAGTTACATTTTTGTGAACAATATTATAAAATTTATTATTTTTCAATTTCGTCCGAACATTTTTTGATTTATGGAAGATGACAACTGTTGTTTTTTCTTCATATTTACCATACACCAACACACTCGGGCCTCTCCGCGTGTGAAGTGCTGCGAAGTGCCAAGATGGGCGCGCGTCCTTCCCCGCTGCACCACGCTGCCACCCTCCGCTGTCACGTACAACTCTCCGGCGCACAATTGTCAACTATAACGAATATCAACTCCTGCATTTATCTCTTCATCATTTTTAAGTAATTCAGTACAATCCCATTTGGCACACGGTTACGATGCAATTCACTAATTCGCGTAGACTCTCACTGAGCATATATGTAATTAGAAGAGTTATCACGGCACTATGTTCATTTATTCCGACTTGGTAATTTCCTATATTCGTTACCATTCTAAATGTTCAATCTGGAATCAAACAGCACATGTCTATTCACAAACAACACACCGTTAATCTGCCTCGGGGTGTTCCACTCGCATTATTTTCACTTCTGCTAATGTTCACTGATTCATAGCACGCGGTGATAAAGTCACAAAATCCATTTTCTCGGCTTTTCACACACCACTGACGCGTTCGACCGTCAATCGTTCGCGGCGTCCCTTCGCTCTCAAGCCAGGTTTCATTAATCTATTTCTCTTTAACCCTAGATCTTGAGACCCAATTGATAATAAGATCTACCCAATAAGATCAAGCGTAATGTAATATTGTTCTCTCCCATCACCATACCGAAAGGGATCAGACAGGGTGACTGCTTAAGTCCTTTACTATTTAATCTAGTAATGAATAAGATAAAGAGATTAAAACAAAAAAGACATAATGAGGAAATATAACAAACATAATTTGTTATTCGTACGATGCAGTATTGGCAGCAGAAAGTGGACAGACGACGGAGGTTACGATGGCACGAAAATTTGTACGTCCAAGGAATGGAATAGGCCTATGGCCTACTAAGAAATAGAAAAAGAACCAAGAATGTTTTATTCAGATACAATTCACGGTGTTACAATTTACACTCTAGCACAAATTCACTGCTATCTGGGAAAACGCTGACCTCCGGCAGTGATTGTAATTCTGTTCAGCTCCGAAACGCCCCCGAGGCGAAGGAGCGTGTAGCGAGATCGCGCTTGATCTGTAATCGATTTATTGCGGCCGCACTGTTCCAAAATGCTTTTCCTTTGCAAGAGGAGACCCGACGATTTCTAGCACCGCCAGTTCTTCTTAGCTCACACGAAAGTCATTTCACCTTTTGGCGACTCAAACGAATTACCTCAGTAACAAGGTCTGAAGTTACGCTTACAACGATTTAATTGTAATATTAATAGTATTTCTTCTTCTTTGTTATTATTATTACAACACTAACACTTGAGTTTACAGAAAGAACAGTAGAAAAGTTACAAAAGAAAACTACAACATATGCACTGAACCGATAGTCAAAACTCACCAAAAATATTGTTTCATTCCATTCAGTACTTGGTCACTAAGAAAAAGAAATTAATGTTATGTCCAAAAAGTACACCTAAAATGAACGGTAAACAAATTTTATTGTGTATGCCAATCGCAATTCTAAAGTTTCAACTCGTACCGATAACAATGCCTTTTACAATATATCCAGAAAATGAACCAAGGGTCGAAAGTACGATCACTGTCACCAGAAGATAGACCAGTTCATAATAGAGTTCACCAACGTCCAAGAAGATTATCTATCTTTAATATTGTATTGATGCAAAAATACTTGAACTTTTGCAATTTTCGAAAATCAGGGATTTCAACAGAATGAGACCTGTACTTTTCAAATAAGCGTTTTTACTCAATCTGTGAACAAAAGTTGATCACAAAATTTGGTTCCACTTTTCAGAAAATATTTAAAAACGTCGTTAACGCTTCTTGTAAAATATCTAAAAAATCAATATATCCATATCACATTCAAAGGACCTTGAGTTTTATTAAATTAATCCAGTAATATCAATCTTGGAGAAAATAGACCGAACGGTTTTAGGCGCTAGCTTTGACCACAAACGGACCGACGGACGGACGTTTTGCCGAGAATCAATTTCTTGTTATCAAGGACTCACAAAACATTGATTCTGACTACACAACGTGGTAGAGGAAGTAATTTATTGATTTGGGAATACGATTGTTTTCACTATGTTGTTTATTGGGGGTCGAGAATAAGTTTTCTGTTAAAAATTAGCGTTTACGACTCACGATGATTGTACTTTTCTTAGGAAGAAAGAAAGAAAGAAAGAAAGAAAGAAAAAGTTAAAATAAGGACTCACATGTATGTGTAATTATTGAGATTTTGTAGTACAGAGTCACATGTTTCAAACAATTGTTGGATATTGCATGTTAATATACTCGTGAATTGTTACTTATAAATGAATGTTCTGATGATATTCTGAATGTTCGAATTTAAATAGGTGATCTCGTGGCTAAGTGGTGACGTTGCTTGCCTTTCACCATTGAGTTTCCGTGTTCTATTCCTGTAGAATCCCCGTAGAACCTCATGTGAAATTTGTTACCACCAAACGATTTTGCCTGTTTCACAGAGGCTAGTCCAACTGGGAAGCTTCTTAAAACTTATCCCTATCCTTTTTCCTTCCCAATTCTTGCCGATGGGAAGATGACTCGAGTGCGTAGACGTTCTAGAGGGCGCTTAGAAATTAGGATGATTACTCCAGTACGCTCAACGCTCCGTAAGAAGTTAGAAGACGCGCCACTAATGTTGTGTTATTTATTGTCAAAATAGATGGAACAAACAACAAAACAGCAGCAACAACTCAAATAATCTCCTTATCTTCGCTTTGTTTATTTTAACCTCATTCTCACACACTCTTGCTCGAACCAAACCAATTCCATTGTCATGAAGGTCTGACACAAACGACCACGACGAATTGAATGCATGAATGCAGATAAACTTTCATTCTATTAATTTTACGATTCTACTAATATTTAATGTTTACTTTGAAAAACTGCGTCATATTAAGCCATAACATATCTTGTGTTTACTATTTTTCATTTAATGGAAAAATCATTCAATTTGGTTGAATAAAAAACTGAAAATTCTTTCTACACAAAATCTCTTCGTGTTTTAAATACAAAAACTATTACTCTCTTAAATTAGTTAATTTTGAATTTCTCAGATGCCTTGCTTATCCTTGACAAGCAATTATAGACGACAATATTTTTATATGTCAAAAACGCATTTGTAGATGGATAGCATTCTCTTATTTGATTTCCGATCACACACAAGCTGCAAATATTTACTGAGAGAATTTCGCACTGGAAAAGCCACAAAAATCGTAATTCTGGGAAATATGATCTGGTCAATGATTATTAAAAAATCATAATCATAAAATATCTTACTACTAGATTTCAATACTTTCCCAGCATTAGGAAATGAAAACTAAGAATTGGGCAATAGTTAGGAGGAGATAGAATAATGTTAAAGGGATTCGTCTAACAATCACTATTTCCATTTGAAACAATCTACACACATACGAGAGAGGATAATTTAAAATTCAAATGACGTACAGAAAGAAGCGAAGGGAATTTTATTACATCCCATAGAAGTACTCCACTTGAAATCTCCTTCACATTTCTGCCACCCGCACTCTCTTTTTTCTGTCCGAGTCTCTCTCATTTCTCAAAAAGTGAGAGATTCAACCACTGAGGAAAGCAGTGGCTAGAGGAGCAAAATGAAGAGGAGAGTATCGTACCACGTGCAAATCTATCTTCATGAAACAGTATGAACCACATCAGACTTTCACACGCAAGTACCATTTACACAAGCATGGTTCATAGTTTAACAGTTTCGACTTACTCATAGTCGCCAGAGTTGATGTAGTGTTTAACGTGGTTTGTTGTCTACTTTTCATTTTTTCTTCTCAGACTCCCGATTAATAAATAATCTTTTACCTATTTTCCACAAAATCTTAGAAGATTTCATTTCATAAAAAAATCATTATGGATAATGCATGCGCATCTACAATCGGCATCAAACGTTTCACTTACCCAACAAAGCTCTATTTTGTCTGCAAAACACTTTATTTTACCTGCAATGTATTTACCAGTTTCATATTACAATTTTTAAAGATAGTTTTGTAAAATAAGAAACGAAATCATTTCATATTTTATCGCTTCAAAAATACACTTAAATACACTTATTTTTTCACCAGACTCATATGGATTTCTTGATTTCATTGTCTATTCAATTAAAATTTCCAACAATATCCTCATTCGAAATTTCACGGATCTCCTGTCCCAGAGCCACGCGGCCTCTGCCCGCTTCGCATCGCTTCCCCCAATAGCCATTCCCGACCGCGCGGGCCGCGGCCTGCGCCGCCGTAGCCTTTTTAATATTCGCGTTGTTTTGTCCGCAGATCGTGCGGAGGCTGAAATTGGCTTTCGACCCATCGGCGCGAGCCGCTCGCCAATTAACTGCGATTTGGGTGCCCCGCCCCCTCCCTCACACTCCACTCCACCCCGCAGCACCAAGCCCCGCCCACCTAAGCGTTTAGTCTCGTTGCACCCGCTAGGCCCTCCCCCACACGTTCTCCCTACTCCGTTCTGTTCCGAGCCCCCCCTGCGTCCCTGCCACCCGTCACTATCTCAGTCCTTACCCCCTATATCGCCCCTGGTGTCGCCCTCATGTCACCCTCACCCCGACGTAGCTCCGGCCTCATCCCGGCCTCACGCCACCTTCACCTTGTCCTTCCCCTTCCCCTTACGTCGCTCTCATTCCACCCTCTTCCCTACCCCGGACTACACCCGTCCATCGCCTTGACACCCGTCGTACCTCCCATAGCACCCTATACCCCTTTGCCTCCCTCATCTTCGTCTCTTTCCACTCACATTTTATCTACCGCCTCCCTTCCAGGCCTCCAGGCTCGCCGCCCGCCCGCCCCGCCACCCTCGACCTCCCTCTGCCTTCCACACACCCGGGTCGCTTTATTTCCCCGCCATCCCGCCTAGCGTGCACCCTGTGGCGTGTCTCCCCGCCCCAGCACCCCCCTCCTCGCGCCGCACGTCGGCCCATTTCAGCGTTCGTTGCCACTCGCCCCTTCCTCCTCCCCGCCCCTCCCCCAACCGCTCGCAGCTGCACATCCACGAGGCGTATTTCGCTCGCCAGCGCCTCATTCCCGGTGCTCCCACTACATCGGAAAGAGGCTCCATAAATTTAACTCTCTGTCATCGAACACGCGTACGCGGTTTTCCTCTTTTTGCCCCGCCTTTCTTCAGTACATAGAGGTTTCATCGCTGCTAACATACGGCCGAGCCATTCCTTTCCTCTCTCTTCCCGATTCACTCCCTCGTGAGGTTTCTTTTCCGTTTACTACTTCCTCATTCAGAATGGTTGTGTTTGAGGTACTTTCAATTTCTAGCGGAGACTATGCCCCGTTTCATCTCTTGCTTTTTTATCGCGATTAACTTTCTTTTACGTGTTGCGCTGGCACTCCACCTCAAATCGAAACTTCCATTCGTCCGGGGATCAGACATAACAGTGTGCACATAAAAGAAACGTGAGATAAATCGCATGTTGCACTCAAAACGTTCCATTTGCTCAGTGCATTTTCGGGATTAGAATTGAAAAACATCCACTGGGCAATTTGTACGCCACTGTTCTTAGTACAAGTATGCGAATTACGAAATCTAACAAATAATGAAGATTATTCTGGTATGGAATTATGGCCACGATGCAAAATACAATTCAGATTAAAGTTCAGAATACAAAAATGAATGCAAGAGTTTGAAGGAATTGGATACCTATATTTAAAGAAAAGTAAAATACGTTTACTATAAGTAAAATGAAGGTTTAAATCATATGAGACTCAACCCTCCAAAGCGTGCCGAATTTAATTTGTCTCGACCGAGTTGAAATCAAATGTATTTACTACGGTAATTGTAATTCCTCAGTCTGAAGATCACTCCTAAAATCCAGATTTAAACCATCATGAAAGTGTCCACTGTCAACGAAAAAGGAGTTCGTAGTACGAAAATGGTTCGTATATTTCTGATAAAAAAGATTGATTGAGTAAACAAACGATATAATAACTCAATTCACGAGGCAATAACTTACACTCTTAAGACGAGTATATCACAAGAAAGATGTACCAACCTGTTACTGGCTAGACGTTTTCTGGACATCGCTCCGTCTGGCTGAAGACATCGTAGTCTCATTGAAATGGAGCTTCCCACATTCGGTTGAAATTAAACATCTGTAACAAAAAGAAAATTCTAACTTAACAAACTGCTAAGTAAATAAATTAACTTATAGGTATATAGTTTGTACAAAAAATAATTACATATTACGATAAATCAATGAAAACCAGCGATCGAAAATGTGACTGAAAGAAAATTTTATTATTCAAAAGAATAAATGAAACTAAACTATTTATTACACTTTATTATTCAAAAAAGTAGAAACTTGCAATTGTTTAGCCATCACCATTAGATCTGATATGTGAAAATAGTTAATAACGCAGCTATGCTTTAATTAACCTTGTGGTGGCTCTTGTTTCCACCTAAGAGTTATATATGCAATAATATATATTTTGAATAGTACATACAAAAAGATCGGCGAACACACATTTCTTACATTTATGTTTTAAACCCAATTAAACGCCACGTTTTTAAAACTGCAAATGTCAAACTTATTTATTTCTTTTTAGTTTTGTCACATTCAGTGCCTCGGGGATAATGTCATCTTGCCGCTGCTTTTCGAATTTCCGACGCTTGTCGAGATTTTTTGAATCAATGGGAATGTCCAGGCTACAACGGGTCAGTGGGCCGGCTCTAATGATCGAATTGAGGTCGAGATTCGGAGGAAAAGATGCCGTGCGGACCGTCGCTCGTATTCTGAGGTGCTGGTCCAGCATTTACTTGGAAGAGATTAGAGCAGTAGATCTCCGGATTCGTGTCCGGCAGGTGCCCCGAAGTCACCGATGGTAAACACATTCAATAAATGTCTGAGAATTTGTCGGGATCGAACCTGCGACCTCCTTATTACTGACTCGATAGAGATCAAAGATGTTGCCTTTACGTTTGCTGTTATCGGTTGGTAAATGTTCCACGTAGTAATTTCGTTGCACAAAATGTATTTTTTAAATGCTGTTTTAAAGAGCCACTAGTTTATACTAGTCTACTTTCAGGGCATTCAGAGCGTGCTAAAAGTTTAATTCTTATCACTAATGCTAAAATTGAGATGATGGTCAAATGTTTAGATAAATTACTGCAACTGTAACAAAGAAATCAAAATACTTCCATCTGACCACATCAACTACTCATCTGACAGTGATTTGTATGTGTAATTAAAATAAAATGAATGTCAACAAGGCTATCTGAAAATAATATATGATACACGGGATAAAAGTGATTTTAATTAATTTATTTAAAATAAATTCTCCACTTTTTCCACTCCCATTATAAATAATCATAATAGACCCAAATGAGTAAGTTATAAACACAACATACAATTTTTAAATAAAATAAAAAGAGTTTTCGATTATTGGAATATTGGAATTGGATATTTGGAATGGAAAGAGTTTTGTATTATTGGGGTGTGATTTTATATTCAATTTATTTAATAACAAAAAATAAATTGAATACTATATTATCTCCTATTATCTCCAATCATACAAAACTGTTTCGAAATCTTCTGTTCTTTTAATAGTCAGTCTATAATAAGAAATTCAATACTTCTCATTAGGAAAACTCTAACATTAAACGTTACCTCATCTGTAAACTTGACTTGCCTTACTACTTTGTATTCATCCAAACTGCAAACATGCTTTCCAAAATACTAATGAGTCTAGTTACAAGTTAAACGTTACAGAAATTGTTAACGTCTAGTAGCTTACAGCACAATTGTGGTCGAGGAGACAAAGTAAAGTTGAGGGAAGTCCGGAGGACTAAGTTGCCTTCTGCACATCGGAGGGGATGGGGAGGATTGAGGGAGCGAGGGACAGAGGGATAGGGTGAGTGAGGGAGTGATGGAGTCACGAAAAAAGGGAGTGAGAGAGCGAGGGAGAGGTGAAGAGAGGGAGAGAAGGAAAACAGGAGCGAGGAAGAAAGGGAGCGAGGGAGTATGGAAAACGTGAGACCGAGGAAGGCAGATAGAGAAGAAAGAGGGAGAGATGTGGAAGGGGAGAGGAAATGGGAAGGGAGGGAGTGATGGATGGAGGTTGCACGGGGAGAGGACGCCGGAGAAGGGAGAGAGTTGGATGCAAGGATGCAAGAGGACGGAGCCATGAGCATTGGAGAAGCGTCGCATTAGATATGCAAATGAAAAGTAATTCAGGCAAATTACGGCGCGCGGAATTGAAACGAAGGCGGCGCCGGGCGCAGCGGGAAGGTAGGCACGGCGCCGGGAGGGGGGGCGGAATCGTATTTCAAGGCGGGAGGTGCGTGGAGCGGCGGCCATTGTGTCGATTCCAGTCTGTGCGCTGGCGAACTGGTCTGCGCGTCTCCGCTGCAACTCGATTTCCTCCAACTGGCTGAGATATCTCACAGGCAGCATCGTTGACCCGGAAGATCTAGAGTCAAGGTTCCAGCAGTGGAGGGGTTTCTTCACTAACTACGTAGCTGGGACCCATTTGACTCCTACGTGGAGGAGAACTGCAGCGCCCAGCTGCTCTGCTCAATAGTTTTCTGTGCTTTCTCTGATCAATAACTCGTAAATGTCCGAGAAATTTCAAAACAAACAGGCACCAAATCGTGCGCCGTTTTCCCACTGTTGCCGTCATCGTATTACAGCCTTTACACATAATTACTCCTAAATGCAGTACACTAGTCGGAGATAGTGTTGGAACTTATAATTTGTCACGATTGAGTAGCGATCGCTGATGGAAGATATTTAGAGACGGAGAACCTCGTAAGCCGACGTGAATGTCGGCGCCGGATCAGCAATTTAGCTGGGGATGATCACCGCCACCTATCTTCATCAATTTGCCCCACATTTACGGTACTATGACCTTAGCAGTTGATCAATATCCGCGCGATCCATGTGGAATTTGGGGTGAAAATTGGGGATTTACGGCGCGTGAGTCTACAGACTCTGCAACCCGGAAAAGAAAAGCAGACTGCACCAAAGTGTACGTGCAAGATGTCGAATGGTGATCAGATCACTACTCTTCTACCTGTGGGTGCCGGGAATCAGGATTCGCTAGATCCATTTGGAATTTATGGTAAACATATTTTCGTGATTCCCTCGTTGCACCTGCCTGTCTTTCCACCACTGTTCCATGATCTCTCCAAACGTGTTCTTGTCTATTACCTATAAAAAAGTTTATCTCTTGTATCGCCGAAGTCTTATTACTATGATCATGACAATCATAAAAACGATAAACGAAATCACGGAGCAACTTTCATTGCTCAGATGGCTGCAGACACAATCCTCTGAATAAAACAATACTCAAGGTAAAAAGTGCCCTTCAACATGGTTATTTCATATTAATTATGTGATATAGAAATTTCCAGTGTCTATTCATATAATGCAGAACTTTCTAAGTAACAATGGAAACTGTAGAATAACTTATAAATAGTCTTTAAATTTCTGTGTGTAATTATGTTGATGTGATGTGTCTTTATTATATATCAACAGTATTGTTTTTATTGTTAAATTATTAGCCCTGAAGAGGAAATTACAATATTTCGAAACGTCAGTAAACTGATAACACTTGTGTAAATTTGTACTCTGAGCAAATCCCATGATTTCGAACATTCATAATTTACTTACATGGTCGTGAATGGTCAAATCGTTCTAATTATTATTAATGTCACTAGGACGATGTAGACCAAACAACGGAAGTAGTTGAAGATTGTGAACCGACATAATAGTCGAGGTTTACAACCGATCGAGTTTGTCATATCAGTCGATATCAGTTTCTTGTAAGAAGAATTCAAAAAAAGAAGATATACATTTTCTTTGATTAGGAAAACTCCTACTTCCACTTTTTTGCATCTCATTTGATTCGATTATTATTAATAGACTGCTACAGATAAAATCAATGACGTCGGCCCATTAAAAGTGCCTTTTATCCCTGTGCTTGGTTGTATTTGTTTCCATAACAGTACTATAACGAAAATACGTAATTCGTACTTTACATTAAACATTGGGAAGAAGGAGCATCACCAGTGTATCCGATCGGTTAACTTACCTCAGAATGACAATTCTGGCCACCGGCATCACTGAACCGGCAGATAATAGATTAACGATAGTCGAATTATAGTACCTATTTAGTTTGTGACGAATTTTTCGACAGTTGCTAAATAGTCGAATTTTGCTAAACTCTGCGGGTGAATTCTAGCGATTGGCTGATCAGTAGATTTCGGTGGTTTATCCGTTCAGTGCCAGTCGAATACCGAAGCGGGAGCAGAACAAACAGGCGAGAGACCCCGTGCATTCTTTCTTCCCTCACCGTCACCTCTTCTCTTACACATTCACACACATACATACATTTGTATCCAAATGCACTGTACTACTACATATGTCAGGAGAGCAGTTGAGCGCTTAGAACTTGTCTAGGCAGGGGCAGGTGCTGGGAAGGAGATACCTGGATGGGGAAAACCACAAGACGACGTGTAGGTCAGTTACGGATCTGATGCATTAGCAGAGAAGGAACACTGCCAGCTCCCACGATATATCATGTACATCACTAACAAGACTGCCGCCCTCAGCAGTTGACAGTCTGGAAACATTCTGCAATCAATCATTCAACCAGTTTGTCTGTTTCAACCAGTGATGAGCACTCCTTGCTCGTGATCGAGCGCCCGTGCCGTAACGTCTCACCCCTCCCCCGCGCTCCTGGCCTCCCACTGCTGCTCCGTTCTCCCGGCACGTTCATGCACAATTGGGCTAATCCGCAACATCATTATTAATCTAGCGTCCCCAATCTGCCTAGTGGCATAACAGAACACCTTGATCTTGCTGGTTCCAATTGGACAGGGATTATGACATTGCAAACGGAGACAATATGAAAGATATGTTTCCTTTCTGACGAAGAGAGAATTATAGTAATATCAACTTGTCATCCATATTAGCTTTTATTCTCAGCTTTTCTAGTTAAGAAACAGGTAGTTAACATTCAAAATCTACATTTACTATAAATAGTTGAGAAGAATGAATGTTCACAATAGTACATTATTGTATAGACGTTATGCGCTGATGGAAACGTACGTGTAAAATATAAAATCAATAAAGCGCAATAAAAATGTCCTCTATTCACTGAGTATGCCAATTCATTCATTGAAATATCCTAGGATAATCTAAATGCACATTGACATTAATGGTTGTAGTGCATTCAGATGGTTTGTGAAATTTGACGGTCGTTTAGTATGCATTAATTATGCATTTTGTTGTCCTATGCACTGACCGCCTACACCTTTCACCTGATTCCTATTGGCTAATTAGACTTTCTGAGGGATTGTGGTTGCGAGAAGGAATACGCGGTGTTGCCACGAAGTCGGTCCACGGACATAGGTTGGGGGCACTCAGCCAAAGCAATGTATCTTCCCAATAGGATCAGATCATTTGTCAGTCTGTCTCATCTGAGCTAAATTTACCAATACGAGAATGCATACGCGAATCACTGACCTTTCTTCCAGGCGCAAAGTTTAGCGGCAAGCTGTACTGCGTTTCATATACGCCTAATTTCTCGGGAAAGATGGTGCTTCGAGAAATCGAAAGAGAATTAATGTAGTTCTTGACCGCTTTTAAGGCTGCGTCCACACGTATGTCAAGAGATCGGCTTGACCCACAAAAGCACGTGTAAATGTAGAACGACGTTTTTTCTTTGTGCAATATATATTAGATGACAGACGATATAAAATATTAATTTATCAGAAAATAATTTGGAAATGTACATAATTGTAAATTATAATGAAAACAATTAAGAACATATTTTTATAACTTAATTATTTCTGATTTTGAAGGTCGTATTTTTGCATTTACTTTTTTGTGTTTTGTGCTAATATAACTTTGTGTGTGAATAATATTTAAAATTCCAGTTGTGGTTTATTTAAACAGTATGTCCAAAATTAATTTTAAACAAACACTAAATCATAATATTTCATTGACCTTCAATTTTCAAGATTCAAGAAAGTATAATAAGTTGATTAATATTAAAGATAGGAAGGGATTCTGTAGAAAGGAAAAATTTATTACAAGAAAACATTGTACCTGCTTGACACTTTACCTATTACCACTAGCACTGAAAATCTAATGTTACGAAGCACAATCCTCAAAAATACAAAACTGTTTGCAAACAATAACATGATAATATTGTGTTAAATTGATACTGAGTAATTGAAGTGTAAGCTTTTTGTCGGGAGAAATCAAGTTCTGTCTATCAGTACATATCTAATAAACATCCAAATTGGCCATCCAAATTGGCAAACATTTGTAATAATTTAATACTAGAAACATTTTCTTTTCTGCTGCAAATTACAGATATCAACGGTTAATAGTATTTCTTCTTGTGTCACGATATTCCACTGCCACTGACAAACCGTGAGCTGCAATCATGTGTTAAAGGAGATACATTTGAATTCACCATGTCGCAAAGTTTGACGGAATGAGCTCAATATAAAATACTAAATTGAGGAAATATTGGGAAATAATATTTTTCTGAAAACACCTCATTCACTTCTTCGTCTATCATAGATTAAGTTTCAGTAAAATATATACAGAAGTTGGGAGCATAATACTTCTACATCAGCCATAATAAAGACGTCAGTACGTCTACGAATGGTCACTCCATGAAATTTCAGACGAGCTAATATTTCTGTTACTTTTTGCTCAAATATTTGCTGCATAACCTATTATTAAATCTGTCATTAAAATTATAGGAAGTTTGTTTACCGTGAAATAAAATTGTATTAATTATTTTAATTAGTGTACTATTGGTGCATGAATTTGCTAGCCAAAATGTATATATAATGACGGGAATAGAATATCTTCTCGGTAACGACCACGAAAGAAGATAATATTGTGTTACATGTTAATTAACTTAATGCAATTAATTCCACTGCAATTAATTACCTCAGCATTAATTAATTACAAAAATAGACGAGATTTCAATTAATAAATAAGAAATTAAATTGTAAATATTCATTGTTTAGGACTTATTGATTTAATTAATTCTTCTTGATAAACTTAATATAGCAATTAGAAATTTAAATGTTATTTAATTTATTACCCTTTCACTCCCACACTTTTTACAAAACTCAAAAGGCGCTTTTAAATCACGAATTTGTTTTGTTGCTTCTCTTGCAATCATGCTTTGATCAATATTTGTTAAGATGGCTTCTTCAGCAATTAGTGGATATACTTAGTAATGCTCAGACTACGTAATGTGTAGTTCGTAAGTAGCATGCAGATTTTATTACGAAAACAATGAATATATCCATATAAAAGTAATGTCCATTCTCTTAATTTTTGTTTGGGGAAGTTAAGTTGTTTTTTTTCACCTCTGCAAATATTTTAGTTATCATGAAGTCGTAGGCTTCCTCGGCCAGAGACATGTGCGTGATCTTGGATGTCCGGATGACGTCGCGTCGAAGACTGTGTTGCCGACGTTTCGACCATTTTTTTCGTGGTCTTCCTCATGGCATACCAGCCCTGAGGAAGACCACGAGAAGATGGTCAAATAGAACAGAGAATTCGACGTGACGTCACCCAGACAGTCAAGATCACGCACATTTTAGTTATCAGTTGTTTTCATGTCAAAATATTTACATACTAACAGAGTACCCGTCGTTGCTCGGACTATTTATTATCCAATTATTTAGAAAGAAGGAAGGATCAATTTTATGTAAATAACAGTTCACTTAATACTATTTTATTAAATAATTGATTCACATATTAATAAAATACTACTATCATTTTCATTTACTTAATTATTCAGTAATATGTTATGAAAATATATCCAGCACTTTATTTTCTTAAACCAATATTTTTAAGATTCGACATCTTCTGATCATTTGAAAATTAAAATAAATTTATAGTTAAATTTGAAAAATATATAAATATGTATATTCATAAAATACATACATATACTTACATTCATATTCATACATATAAGTTTTATTAATAAAAATTTAAAATTCCATGCAAAAGAAAAAAAATATTCTCAGAAAATTTAGAGAAGACTTTTGGTTTATTTGGTTTCCATGTGTTACATTTCAAACCACTTCGTAATTTAAAACTTGAGGATTATCATACAAAAAATGTTTTTGTTAAGAACTCTTGATATCACTTATACCGACATTAATTAATTCACGTTAGAAGTATCATATTTAAAGGAAAAATAATATAATCTGTAATTGGAGATGCAAAGTTTAGGAATGTTGAGTATGTCAAAAAAAACAAAAAGAAAATTTCCGCGCAAGTAACATGTAAAATGGAACTTATATGTTTACTTACATTTATTCATCGTGCCATTGAAACATTAGAAAAATAGATCCCCCAACATGTACAACGGATGAAATAAATAATTAATTTTAAATTATTGATATTTTATTCTATATATAATACACTATAAGGCCACTATAAAGCGAATAAAAGGGCAAATATACGAGTAAGCGGCAGCTGTCTGGCAAGTGTCTTGGTGCAGGAGGAACAAGTTTACAAAAACTCCCTCTATAAATCGCGTCGCAATATGTCATCTCCCAAACATCTCTAGCAGGAAAACTTATTTTGCGCGTTCATTTATTTTATGAGTTGGTTTCTGGCTGAAAACAAAGTCAAGTTGACCTTCATCTCAGAAACGCGGCGCTTTTCTGGAGGGAAGAGAAATTTATTAGTTCAATGGCGAAGGCTGAATCCATATTCTTCCGGAATTGAATGAGAGAAGTAATGAATGAATCTCCCGAGCCAAGAAAATATCGAATGATAAAAAATTGAGGTACACCCGAGAGAGAAGCTTCGAGATGCTTCGCATTGGAAATTCGAATGGACGATTCGCCGCTACTTCCGCCGTATTACTTTGCTTTTAGTAAGTTCTTTTCTTCGCAAATATCTTCTATACCATCCCTTTTTCTTCAATATAATTCAAACGTTTGCATCAGGCATGATTGCACCTTACAGTTGAAATTGAGATGATTTATAAATTCATTTAGCTGCGATTAAATACATTTGATGTACGCAAAAAAGTAAAGTTTGTATGGGATGAAAAACGCAATGTCGGGCAGAAAACTTGTTGGTCTAATTTTACGCCATTTTTTCAACGATGGCCAACGATATGCACTAAATAGTTATTTACGTAAATAGCACAGAACTTGAGTCTTTGCCATAGGAAATGTGGGTGGACTAAACAACAAGAATCGAATCCTGCATTTGGACATGAGTTGGTCACATACGTCTTAGTTCTAGTTGATTGATTTATGACAGAAAATTACAGATCAGGTTACCCAGCCGCTAGAATTCTGCTCTAGACCGCGGCTGAGTTCGACCTAGCTCTGTAGCTTGGGTTGAAAATCCTGACAACCGTCGGAACCGAAAGTGTGTGGAATCGTGCAGTTTGATACCGGGAAGGCGCTCGATGTATTGCGAAAGCTGTCGCCACCCCAGCGGACAAAGGTTGCAGTCACTACAAGTGCCGACAGGTGAAAGAGCGCAGAGACGCCTCTTCTTTGAGACCTTCCGTTAAGGCCAAAACTTAATTTTAGCTTGACGGACCCTAATTGTTGAGTTTACGGAACTCACCAGTAACCCTCGGCTTATAAGGATGAACCAGATTCACGCATCACGTAACGTCTGGAAATGGGTGCATGGCACCGAGTTGACGAAAACGTCTTCTGAATCTGACAACAATCGCGAACGATCGTGAAACTCACATACTTTGCTGCGATGTCGCTGCGCTCGCCGCCCAGAACTGGGGTGATGCTCGCCGCGCGCATCAGCTACCACCGCCAGGCGCAATCAAGCCCGACGCGATGGGAATCCGTTTGGTATTACTCGCACAACATTTCTTGAACGATGGATTGAAGAAAATCGGGTAGAATGGGGGTATTAGTTATGTAATCAGCTACTAGATTTTATGAAGCAATGCCAATCTCAATATAATCAGTCATGCCTTCGCAATTTTCTCAATAATTTACGTTCTAACTTGCTGAGGAGTTCTAGTTATCTCTTGTGATTCTTCTTCACCTGCTTCAGGCATTTCTTTCCATTTTTTTAGAAAATCACGGAAAGAAGTTTTCGTCTTTTACAGAAAAAAAGTTCAGGTCAGTGAAGATGTTTTTAGAATGTTGTCATCAGCGCTCACTGCGACTTTTTATTGTGCCAGAGAGGGGAAAGCAAGGTCATCGTTCAAGAGAAGTTGCCCTAGTAATTCTTAGCTGTCCGGGACTAATCGTGTCGCACTAGATCAAGATGACGTTTCGTTCATCATGTTATGGCCTTGTCCTGAGCTACCCTGCTGAAGCCTACGAATCCGCAAAAAGAAGTCGATTCGCCGCGAACATTAATCAGGTGACGTGGACCGCAGAAGCGCCGAAAGCGCGTGCGACTAGACGTCCTCCCGGAATCGCTAGAATGCGGGAATGAGTGTTCGCGCACCTGGCCCGCGGATCGATCGCGCATTGAACGCGCTCTGTCGCTGCATTTCCGCCTTTCGCCACTGCGCCTGCGGTCGCTGTGAGGGAACAATGAGGGACCACTGGCTGTTGCCGACCGACCGCAGCGCCGCTGTCGATGCCGCAACCCGCGACACATCCTGGCGTTCGGGTAGCACTGCCCGGCCCACAGACCATTCCGAGTGACGGGAGTCATCACCCACGCAACCGACAATGGTTATGAAAGAGCTGCGAGCTAAAGACACTAGTTAGTTAGTTAGTTAGTTTTTAATTGCGCTTGTGATCAGTAGTGATAGTAAATCCACGAATATACACATCACACGACCATTCACATGTGTCATTTCTTTATTATATTAAATACACTATGTGATCAAAAGTATCCAGACACATGGCTGAAAATGAATGACCAAGTTTGCGGTGTCTTCCATCGGTAATGTTGGAATTAAATTTTGATGACAGCTTCCGTTCTTGCAGGCATGCTTTTAATCAGGTGCTGGAAGGTATTTTGGGGGAATGGCAGCCAATTCTTCACGGAGTGCTTCACTGAGGACAGGTATCGATGTAGGTCGGTGAGACCTGGCAGGACGTTGGCGTTCCAAAACCTCCCAAAGGTGTTGAATAGAGTTCAAGTGAGGACTCTGTGCAGGCCAGTTCATTACTGGGATGTTATTGTCGTGTAACAACTCCACCGTAGGCCATACAATATGAGCAGGTGCTCGATCGAGTTGAAAGATGAAATCACCATCCCCCAAATGCCCGTCAACGAAGGTGTTTAAAACATCAACGTAGGTCGGTGACGTGATAGTGCCGCACAAAACAACGAGGGATGCTAGCTCCCTTCATGAAAACACGACCACACGTTAATACCATTTTGGACGTGTCCGGAAACTTTTGATCACATAGTGTAAATACATGTCAACGGATTCAATATATTCCATCATGCCGCATGATATGTCTTTCCTCCACATCCACCTCATATAAATTTAGAGCAGCAGGGCTACTGTATTAGAAATATGGAGATAGGTTTGTGTTAGAAATGGGGCGGGTACATGAAAATATTGAATAGGGAACAACTATCTATGACTTAATGGAATATATTGATGAAATGGTACATTATAAAACAATGATATAATAATGGGTATTGATACACGAGTATGATATTACAACACGAGTGAGAAACTAGTGAGTATCGTAAACTATACACGAGTGTTTTAATATCCGTTACATCGAGTTGCATATGATAATTTTTCTACGTCATAAGGTAACTTTTTTAAATTAAACTTAAACTTAATATCGTATAGTGATATAATAGTTTGTCTATTTTCATTGAAGAGAAAATATTACCAAAAGTGTTACGAATATCTTTATTTATGTTGAGGTTTAATATGTTGATTTGGTGTTCAATTTTAGCGCTATTTAAATTTCGTCTCTTTCAAAACAAACCAGGGCCTCTTCGTGACTGCGTGGTTCATCCAATACGTGATGCGCAGCAGCACCTTCTTTGAAGTGCGTGTATTTCGTCGTGACAAAAGGGATAGGATCTAATAAAATTTCTTTAGATATCGTCGAGAATTCTTCTCCTCGGAGACGTCTCATCGGATTAAGTGTGTTGGAACAATTTTCTGAGACCAATGAGCCGTGAATAAAGCGAGCAGGAGGAGTATACGTGAAAATGCGATGGCTGTTTAGAACCTAGTTTAATTAAGTGGAACGTTTTGGTCGTAAAATAAGAAAGATGTAGATAGCAGTATCTCAGAAGAGAAATTTCTCTGTTTTATTCTGAAGAGTATTCCTATATTCTTCCGTCAGATTAAATTCTAAAATATTTGTGGAATAGAAGACTTATCCTTTATTATTTATTCTGATTTGTAAGGTGCAGTACAATTATAACCTTAGTCTGAAAAACGTTTACTCTCAATACTAATGGAGTTTTAGAACTGATTGATTAATTATTGTTTCCGATCGCGTAAACTGCTATGGTTAATAATGACGTAAGTGTAGTGTTTGTACCACAGGAGATGTTCCTCCTCTGTAATAAACTGGGAATCAGAGCCGAACTAAACAAGCCTTGCAGGGGTTTCCCACCTCCAGGTAATCTCGCAAGCGGGGCAGCGCTCAAAAACCGGGGTAAACTCTAACCTCCTGTCTGGCCAGTTTGGTGCAAATTCACATTTCTTGTCCTCGTGCATAATTTTTAACAAATATTTTAATAAATTAAAATTTAAAATTGAATAAAATATTAGTCATATGTACTATGTGTCTTATCAACTATATTCCAAACAAAATAAGCCGAATTAAAGCGATAGTTTTTTTAAAAAAAAAATCGCCCACTAGTAAAAGCGATTCCTTCATGTAATGCATGGAGTGCTAAAAGCGCAATTTTTAGAGCGTGTTAAAAGTGAGACGATTGCAATTGTTCAGATAGATTTATGAACACAATGAAGAAAAAATAATTTGTGTGATCGCATACTACTGTAACGAAGGTATCATTAATTCATTTGTATATTTGGTTTTAAAAAAGTGAAAGTCAGTATGTTTTTTATGACTTGAAAATTACTTTATTTTCCTCGTAGTAATGCTTCACTCGGCCTGACGGCCTGGTGTCGCAATATTTCACACTCGCAAAATAAAATGTCACTTTTACCACTAGTATCATAAATAACTATTCCGTAAACTTCATAAAAAATAAACGCTAGAAAATATTGAATCTCGCTGCGTTTGATATAGTGCAACGAACGATCTCCCTGTTCCTTGGATTTAGAAAGGTATTACAACAATCGTAAGGCTATGGGAAGCTATGCCTAATGCCGATCACCCGAGTTCACAGCGTGAACGCTCGAGACCTGTAGCTAATTTTTTCGTTTTTATCCAGACTGGATTTCACCTGAAGATTTGACCAAGATGGTCTCAAACCGTCATCTGATATGTGACAAGTGAATAGAATTTCCCTTTGTCAAATTGTGTTTTGATTGTCTTAGAAGTACTGCTTAAATATAACACAATTATTTTTATTGGAAACTTTCTAATATTTTGAAATATGAAATAAATTTAATGAGATAATATAATTATGAAATGATTAAATACGTTTTCACGGTCTCTTCTACAAAAATAAAAAAGGACTAAAAAAGAGTCCATAGAATAAAGACATTCACTTCGCATTACAGTGAAAAACAAACAAGCTTTCAGCAGCAAACAGCAACAAATAAGCTTTCCACATGAGTATTTTCTGAAATTCACGAAGCTACAGCTGAACATTTCGGTGACAGAGTTTAACATATGAGCAAAATCATGTGATCACAAAGATTCAGAAAGTTTTGTAAGTGGCTCGCTAAAATCCACGACATTACATGTATTGGAGTTGTTACTTTCCTAATCCTTGAAAGTACTCTTCATTGCACTCTACACATCCTTGAAGGCCCCACAACCAGTTACCAAGGCTTCACGGTACTCTGAGATATTATTAGTATATCTAAATATATGGATTGGACACGGTCGTTTACATTTAAAATATATATAGTGTGGCGTCATGCAGGGTGCAATAATACACAGGCGAGAGTGGGTTTAATTATTGCTATTTTTTTAATTATGAATCTACCACCGAAATAAACCTCATCTACAATAGTTACATAAACGAAATAAATTGATCCCACTACTAGAAGTAATTTTCATTCTACGGTTACCTCAACCTCTACTAAATATCGAGTAAATCTGATCGTGTGAAGCACCGCAGAATTCTTACACGACTCGTCACTTGAGTCTAGCTACTTCACGACATTGCCGGCCCTACCCTGCGCGCACGCGGTCCGCACCCCCCCCCCCCCCCCTGCCTCCGATCCGCACAGCTCGGCTCCTCGAAGAGGAAAAGGACCGGTCAAGCGTCGCAGCCGCCTAGCTGGGCTGGCCGCGTCTTCACCCCTTTCTCTGGGTTTTTCTGCCCCGTCACATCCTGATGCCCCGCCCTTAACCCAAGTGGTCTGCCACGCGGCGAGCACAGGGTCATCTGCATCTATGTTTATGTACGACGCTACAAGAGCAATAACTTGACCCGAGGAAACGTCCGGAAATGGCAAGGTGCAATATTGGAATTGAAGTGAGGAAGTCCGAAAATCTCGACCCTCTCTTCTTTCAGTTTCTAGCCTAGATGACTGATCTGCAATAACACAAGCTCTGTGAAGAGATACAATGTGTTGCCAAAAAACATTTACCAATCTGGAGACACCTATCTTTGGATTCACTTTTCAATTCTTTGAATAGAGAGTCTAGCACAAAAGTATTCTTCATTGTGTTTATTAGTCGTATTCAAAGTGCGACCTTCCGGCATAAAAGCAAACCCTAATGGTCCCTAGCAGCTGCAAAAAACTGGGAAAAGTAGCATCCGTCGTCTAAAATCTTGTCTAAAAAGAACGACTCGTCTTGGTTCATTTTCTGTCACTCACACACAGATTTAGGTTTTGTTTGGCGTCAGGCAGTAGTAAAACCAACTTTCATTCCATGGAAAATGTGTGTGCCAGTCGTTTTAGCATATTGGTTGGAAACAGGCTGCAATCCCGAAGCGCAATCCTTCCTTTTTATCTTCTGTTCCTCGGTAAGAGAATGAGGGTTCCATTTTTCCGACAAATTTTTATTAGCTGTAAATGTAGGTAGAGAATTGAGTCGATTATATCAATAATGAGGTTAACATACTCGATATTTTTGAAGTGGTATGACCATTGTCTCCCACTAACTGCCCCAAACGGTTTACTCTTCTCTAGTTCATAGCTTGTCAAAGTCACCCAGAATCAGAGACATCTTTCAAGCTCTCCCTCCCTTACTTAAAGGAATACTCAAATATATATGGGAATTGTTTCATATGATACAAGTCACACGTCAGAAATAAGTCATATCCGGTGCCCGTGAACTGCCATCAACTCATGATCGATTTTCTTACCCCTTTCACCTACTAGCTTATAGGGCGTGAAAAATGTAAAATAGAGCGTTATTTTGAGATCCAGTTTTTGTACTCTAGATTCACTGTACTAATTTTACAAGCATTCGGACTGTGTCGTTCTGAACTCCCGCTAATATGTGTATTTATAGCAGCAAATTCATTGGATTCAGCCGTAAGAACGAAAAGAATACTCATTGTGGTTCCACAATGTATACTTGTATTATAAAGCTTTTGAAACCTACCTTCCATAGTAGGTAATTCGTTAACTTCTAACATATCAGGCAGATTTTCGTGATACAACTATGTAGCATAAACAAGTGTTAATAAATTAAAACTGCTTCATTAAAGAAACGAGAGTATGTCTTGTTATTGGTTAAATTTTGGATCAAACATACCCTAGGGTAAAAGTATCTTCTGTCAATTGGAAAACAGAAAACACTGTGATCATACGTCATGAAATTTTGGCGTTCGACTGAAGCATCGCATCGAGTGCTGGCAATTGCGAGCGAAAGAACGTTGCGGCCCACTGCCTCGCGACAGTCCGTCGCTGGCCACAGCGCTTGTTGCCTTTGCGCGGTGGCGGCGCGATCGCCGGCGGTGGTGGTGGCGGAGGAGGAAGCGGAGGCGATAGTATAGGAGAAAATGGGCGGTGACGCTGGCGGTGATGTTGGCGGTGGTGGTGGCGGTTGTGGAAGGCGAAGCAGTATGAAGGCGGTGGTGAGGGTGGGGAATGGAGTTACATGGCTAGCTGAAGATGTAGATGTAGGTCGGGTTGATGGTGACGATGATACGAGGCTATGGTGCTAGATGATGATGGTGGGGGGGGGTAGGTGGGTGTGGGTTGGCTGGATCTGGGGAATGAAGACGAATTGAAGTGATGGTTCGGAGAGGGGGTTATGGTGATGATGTTAGTGGGCTACAGAAGCAGCATGTTGATGGTGATAGTGATGACGTTAGTTGCACTAAAATGGAGACGGGAGAGGGAGCCGGAAGAGGAGGAGGGGAAGAAAACAATATAGTGTTTGCGATGGTAGAGGTGACGGCAGCTTACTAACGGCAGTACTACGAGGCAGAGGCGAGAGAGGCGCCTGGAATGAAGCCGGAGAGCGGCATTGGCACTTGTGAAGATGGTGATAACATGGTCCTTGTAGGAAGCGACGGCGCTGGACTTGACCGGTGACGGCTCTGCAAGCAGCCAGTGGCGGGCGACGGTGGCAGCAGGCGTCGGCTGGGGTGGCGGCGGCGCGGGGGCGGCGGGGGGCGGCGGGCGGCGGGGCGGCGGGGGGCGGGGGGCAGCGGGGCATTGAGCGGCGGGGAGACGGGGCCGGCGCGGGGCTGTCGGGACGGTCGGGGCCAAAAGCCCGGAGGGCCAAAGGGGCCCGGGCGGTGGCGGACGCGGGCGGCGGCGGCGGGGCGGCCGGGCGGCTGGGGCGGGGGGGCCCCCGGGGGCCCCCCCGGGCGAGGGCCGGGGGGGGGCTCCGCCCGGAAGCCGGCGCGGGCGGCGGGGGCGGCGGGCGGCGGGGGCGCGGAGGGCGGGGCGCGGAGCGGCGGAGGCGGCTTAGGGGCGGCGGGGGCGGCGGTCGGTGGCGGGGTGGCGGGGGCGGCGGGGCGGCGGGGCGCGGAGGCTGGCGGGGTGCGGCGGAGCGGCGGCGGGCGGCGGGGCGGCGGAGGCGGCGGGGGCGGCGGGGCGGCGGTTGGCGGGGCGGGCGGGGGCGGCGGGGAGCGCGCGGGGGCGGCGGGGCGCGGCGGGGCGCCGGGAGCGGCGGAGGCGGCGGCAGGCGGCGGGGCGGCGGCCGGGCGGCGGGGGCGGCGGGGACGGCGGGGCGGGCGGGGCGGCGGGCGGCGGCGGGGCAGGCGGGGGCGGCGGGGGCGCTCCACCATCAGCTCTCCGGAGCGGTAGAAGCTCATTCCTTTGTTTGTTTGCTCGCCACTCGTCCCGTGCGCTCGACGGACACGATCAGAAATTAACTGTCAAGTGGAAGGGGCCCCAACTCCGTCGCAGGGAATGTGTCGTCTTGAGGGGCTAGAGAGAAAAAAATATTCTAACGGACAGCGAGCGCGCCCTAGAAATGTTAGGCAAGAGCAACCAGAATCAGAAAACTGTCTGTAGAGATGTTTCCCTCTTGCGTAGGGACTGGATCTTATTTTTTTTTTTTTTGGAAAAATGAAATATTTAACTTCCGGAATTAATGTCGCTAATATATTCAACGAAAGGAACGATTACAAATATGAAGTTTTTTAGAAACCGTCAATATGATATTGCTTAGCAATATAATTAAACCAATACAATCTTAAAAACCATCATTGCTTTTAAATCAACATTATATTACTTATACATTTATAATAAAACATTTTATAAATTGTCATTACACACAAAAAATAATTTTTCAAATAAATGATCAGCACTTTCAACTTTTCAATTTGCATTTAATTAATATTTCATACCTTCAAACAATCAAAATATCTTTAAAACAAAGTCATTCGAATTTGATTAAGTACACTTTCGTCAACACACTGTAGCGCAAATGTTGATCTCAATTTTCGTAGCGCCATAACATTTAATTATGTGCTTCAGAAATGAATTTTTAAATTAAAAAAATGCACAAAAATTCCCATTTCTCTTTTCACCGCTACCGGAAAAGTTGGCGAGGGAAATTATCGCCTATAGAAAGTAAAGAATGCACGAAAGAATGTTTGCCATTGCACTCGCTAAAAAGCAACCCTTCTCAAAGTAAATCCATAACGAGTTTCATTCAACGGCACTAAGGTATTTAACGAGGAAAGATAGAAGTAAGCCCGGCGTGCGACGTACAAAAGCGGGGCGAAGATAACGCACTGCGGAACACAGCGCCGTTATTAGAGGCGACAGAACAGAGGCAGGGGCAGGCAGGGGCAGGAAGGGTCGGGAAATGGGCGGAGAAGTGGTGAGTAGGAAGCGCGATGGTCGGAAAGGTTAATGGCAGACGAAGGAATGAGGTGGGGTGAGGAAGTGGGTGGACTAGAGAGTGAGTCAGGGACTTGCGCAAGTGGCCGGAAGAATAACAGAGGGAGGAAACAGGACAGGGTGTTGCAGGGACGAAGTGATGAAAGAACGAGTAGGAGGAACAGAAGTACGGTATGAGAATAGGGAGTGGGTCCTGGTGGGGATCTGGGGAGGCGAGGGAGTGAGGCGGGAACTCAAACACCTGATCAGGATTATAAAAGAGGGAGGAAAGGAGACAGTGAGAGATAAGGTAGGAGAGAGGAATGAGCGAGGAGGATCCACTAAGATGGTCAAGGAGGGTTGTAGAGTCAGATAGAGTGGGATGGAGAGGTAGGAAGGAGAGAGTGAGAAGGGATAGGTGTTAGACCCCCGGATCAAAAAGGTGCGGTGGTAACGAAGCGGAATTATTTGTAAACGCTGCTTTTGCCAGCGCACTCTGAAGAAAAAATGGAAGGATACTCACTTGATCGAAACAGAAGAGCCAAGAGGAGACAGTGTCTGATATCTGAAATTGAGTCGTTCATAAGGGAGAAGTATGCTGAACAGTGGCATGTAAGCAGAGAGCGTGTTAAGTTATGTGTATAGCGATGAAGTCATACAATACAGACTGAAGAACCATTATTAGAACAAGGTTTGAGTCTAAAATATAAGATAGTAGTACATTTTTATCAAATCGTTATGAAGTATAAAAATGCAGCGCAGAAAACATTAAATATTAAGGAATTACTTCTTGTAAAATAATATTGCAGAAAAATGATGTTTGCAATACGAACAAGTTGGAAAGGAGTACAATAGTCTTAGAGAAACTGGAATGTTGATACAAGAAGGGACCAATACAAAAAACAGAGTTAAGAGGATTATGAAGATGCAAATCTCCAATGATCGAAAATCAGAAAGAACGAGAATGTCTATGTACGCATCGTGACAGACACAGGCCATATCTACGGAAGTAAAATGTTTTCTTACAAAGAAAACGAGGCCACTTTCAATATATTCAGTGAGTCTTTGTCTCCTATGCCCCCTCCCACGCTTATGGAGGCTTTTGTGGCACTTCATAGCTGGATTGTGTGGGAACAATAAGACTTGGAAGTGTTAATGTAATTGATCAAGTGCTGCATATATTTTATCAATAGAATTCATACCATTTTTAAAATGTGTATATTGAATTTGTACAATATTATGTAATAAGAAATTTTCAATATACAAAAGTAAAATAAATTGAAAAAGTTATTATATATTCAGTGATTGATTGTTATGAGAATATGGCAGTAAATAATCATACATATTAAGAGCCCACCTGAAGTGACACAACTTTCTGTAAATCATTGTCTACTTCAGAAAGCAGATTACTCTTCAGTAGGATTTTTGTTGAAGACATTTTCTTCTCCTGACATGAAGAGAATGAACAGATGAGAAAACATTCAGCCAACCAAGATACTGCCAGAAGCAATGGAATCCGCTATGTGGCGTACTGTGGCATGAATCACAACTAAAATGTCATTGAGAGTTGAGCAGTGAGCGCAGAGAGCAGAGGCAGTGAGAGTTCATTGACACTGTAGCGTCCGCCACACAGCACGTGGAAACATAGTTCTCGGAGGGTCGGCGTTGACATTTTCAAGTTGTCAAGTGAAAAATGCGCCCATAATACAGGGAAGAGGCTGAGGACCAAACCCAAGGGCTCAGAGCGACAGCGTAGGTGCCACGCGGAGGGCGCCAGATGAATCGTAAGGCCAGGAGGTTGTGACCATGGGGTGGCGAAGGTGTCACATTGCGCCAACGGAATTGGCGGAAGATTTCTTGTACTCGCAGCTCTTCCCACCTCATTAAAAGAAAGGATTTAACACGATAAGAAGACGACGAAGGAGGAGAAGCAATAGGAAGAAAATGAGGGGGAAAATAGATGGAATGAATGATTAGAAGAAAGTTGAGAAAAGCTAGAACAAGGACGAGAAGAATTGCACGAAAAAGAGGAACGAAAAGGAGCAAGGTAAAGAAGAGAATGGCGTGAGATAGAAGGGCGAGAAAAAAGGAGGGGCGAGGTGGAGAAATTTTGAGATGAAGGCGGATGAGGAGAAATCGAAGGTGGAGGTTTAGATATAAGAGTAGGCAAAGGTGGAGAAAGAGAACAGAAGAATAAAAAGTCATTCCCCTGTGTGAAATCCTTTATGTCATATCTCTGCATTCAGCCCTCTTTCATTTTTAAGCACATGCTCCTTTTAGCACATTTCGAGCCAGTGAGCGCCGCGGGGATCACCACGGAACGGCGGAGGCCGCGGCGCACAGAAATTAATTTAGTCAGTGCGCATCCAACGCGTCGTCGCTCGCAGGGCTGCGAGCGGGCTCAGGCAGTGGCGCGCGGGCGGGAGCCGGGGTGGGGGCGGGGAGCAGTGTCGCGGCGCCGCTCCCGTCGCGTTAACACCGCTTAACGACCGGCGGACTGGCGCGCGAAGCGACGGCTTTACTGGCGGTCGCCCGCCCCGCCGCGGCCCGCGCCACAGCACACCGAAGACGCACCGCCACTGCCACATCGCCCCACCCGCGTGGCTGCAGAGAGTGCTGCAGTACGCGCTGCTCTTTAGACTGCGCACGCTTCACGTATGACGACACCTCTTTTTCAAAGGTCTCTTTTGTTCTCACATATCGTCGTCTCGATCGTCTCGTCTGTCATCCGTCTCGTCTTCATCGTCTGTTGCTCTCTCGTCGTCATCCGTCTCGTCTGTCATCCGTCTCGTCGTCATCCGTCTCGTCTGTCATCCGTCTCGTCCTGCCATCCGTCTCGGTCGTGCCAGTCCGTCTCGCTGTTGCCATCCGTCTCGTCCTGCCATCCGTGTCTCGTCTGCCATCCGTCTCGTCTGCCATCGTCTCGTCTGCATCCCTCTCGGTCTCTGCCATCCGTCTTCGTCTCATCCGTCTCGTCTGCCATCCGTCTCGTCTCATCCGTCTCGTCGTATCACGTCTCTCTGCCATCCGTCTCGTCTGCCATCCGTCTCGTCTGCCATCCGTCTCGTCTGCCATCCGTCTCTTCTATCATTCGTGTCGTCTATCGTCTGGCTCAGTAAACCTCCACCTACCTTCACCCATTTTACTTCTCAATTACATCCAGCAATTTCATACGCCATTTTTGCGACTTTCATGTTTGTCTCTGCTCCGCGTACTACTGCAATAGTTATCACTTCCTTCCATTCCTTAAAAATTTCCGTATTATCTTCTTACGGTACATGTACATAGGTGTATGTGTGTTTCAATTCATTGTCCCCGTCTCGCACGCTTTCATCCCTTTACATACGCGCAAACTGCTGTCACATTTTCGCTACGTGTTGATTCTTCGTTCGTGACTTTTCACTTTCTTCGCTGATTTCTGCTACAACCTGTGGTATTCTTGCGACTCATTTTCTGGTAGTGCTTCTTATTTTAACTTTTTTCTGTTGTTATTGTCACCTCCTTTCACGTCTATCCACGTGGTATTTTGTTTCGACTGAGACGGAATTTTATGGCTTTCCCAGAGGCTCACCACCGTGCACTCTGATCCTTCGTTTTGTGTCTTGAGATTCTGTCTTCTGGAAATAGGATGTATGAGAAGATGAATGGATGACGGATGTATGTGACACCCATAATTCTGACATTTTAGAAGCGTTTGAGCTAAACTTCATAAGAACATTAGAAGAAAGATCTTGAAAATATTTTTCATTTCGGAGAGTAGTTTCCGTGAATTCCCTGTGACATTTTGAACATTTTCTCGATTTTCGTTTTTTTGCCAGAATAAAAGAAAATACATTTATAAATATGATTTAGTTTTGATTTTAATTAAAACTTGTGAAATTTTGAAATTTGCAAAAGTTCAAATTTATTTTTGAACCAGTTGTAGTAATGCAATGTTAAAGATATTTCTTTCTCAATCGAATTTATTCATTACATGAGACATTAAAATTATTTTATGTTTTGGTTGAGTAATAACACTAAGAAGAAGAAAATTTTCGGTAAATGGTGCATTCCTGCTAGTTCACTGCTGCATTCCTTTCACATACGTCATAACGGTTTTAAATAAAAGTTGCATCTTGTGGTAGTTTAGATGGTCAAAATTGCAGTTTCTTTCCAGTGACACTTCATCATTACTATCAAGAAACCTACTATCGGATTTTTGATCGATAGCTATGCTTGTTCCTTTAGAGTCGACTAATAAAGATCTTGCCTTATTTTATCTATTCGGGGTAATTTTTCGGTTGCAACATTATTTCTTCATCAATTGATTTTTCATTTATCTGCAAAAGGTTTTTTGTTCACGTTTTTCTACATACTTTGTTCTTCCTCTCAATGTTCTGTCAATGGACACATCTTCTATCATTAGTCTATTTCACGTCTCTTTATATTTGCAACTTCATCACGAAGAAACCAACATCTAGATCGAATGTCGATGGTTTGAGTTCCGAAGGAAGCAGATTTCCGACACTAGGTATAAACCTAGTCGCTCTTTCGATAAGAATTCTAGAGGTCGGCTGCTTTGATCGGACGTTTTTCGTAATTTTTGAGATTAATAGCATGTGAATGTCTAAGCAGTATCCTATCAAAGAAGCCACGGAGTGTACGCGATGATTCTTTCCTCGTCCTCATCGAATCCTCTCTCTTACACACACACAGACTTACTCTTACATACAATATATTTATATACATGTTAAGAGATCAGAAGGGAACTTAAGAGCTAGCCCAGACTGGAGTTGTTCCCCGCTAAAGGAGATTCCTGGAAGAAAAGTCCTTGCAAACAGACATGTAGGTCGGCGCCGAGTCTCACCAGAGAGATGGGAAGAAATCAACGCCACCTCCCGGAATAAAAATTCACTATACTAACGGAGTTAATTACTATATCAGTTGACGTGCACGAAAGCATTAATCAAACAAAATGTTCGCATTCTAGAAATCTTTGTTAGATATTTGCGTTACATAATTAATTTCAGGACACGGCTTTTCCAACTCTCCTAACTCTACTCGTTTTCACACCGTAATATTATTTTGCAATGTAATACCTCTATTTTCTCTGGCCACTGTTTACCACCTCCTTGTCATCTTCACGCTTATGATCTTCATGCTCGTACCACGTCCATTCAACGAACTTTCACAACCAGATTTTAGTCTAAGTTCTCATCATCACTGAAACTCCGTCATTCTCTCACAGCCTCCGTCACATCTGATTCAGCACACTTGCACCACCCCACAATAGCTCGCTATGTACACGTGGTTTTAAATTCCTCGTCGTTGTCACTATTTTGATCCACGGCAATTTACGTAAGTTATATTGTCGTTACCACCTCACATAAACGATCTCTGCCTTTCTGGGGCGAAAGTTTCATCAATACGACACGACGCCGTCGCACTGCGAGTTCGTAACTCCCCTACGACGCAGTTTCACGGCTGCCACATACTGTACTTCGGAATCCGCATCGTTCCGCAACGCCCCCCACCCGCCCGGCGTTCTCTCGCGCGCTGCCGGCGCTTTCTGCGCCTCGGGCGCGCGCCGCTCGCGCTGCGGCAGTCATAGGTGTAGTCGCTGACGCCTCTTCCGGACGGCTGAGTTCCCCCTCGCCGCACCTGCCCCAGCACCCGAAGCTCCCTTCTCGCTCTCCTCACGTTGACAACCCATGCGCCCGGCCCCGCCCTCCCTTCCCATCCTCACTCCGCTGCCCTGTCTCGCTCGGCTAATCGGCGCGGCCCGGTTACGTTGCCCGCCGCGTGTTTACTCACTTTCGAACCCGCCCCGCACTATCTGCATCCGGCCTCGCCCCCTCGACTACTCTCTTCTGGCCCTCTCCGTCCACCGCCCCTTCCCCGTCCCACAACGCCCACGCCCACCCCACCCGCCCCCACAACGCCCACCCTGCCCCCACCCCACCCCGCCCCACCCGAACCCCGACCCCGCCCCCACTCCGTCGTCCGCCTCCACGTCCGCCCACGCGGCCTTCACCCGCACTCGGCCACTGCTCTCACCCCCGTGCCCACCCCCGCGCCTGCCCCGCTGACGGGCCCCCGTGCCTCGCGTTCCTGGCGTCCACTCCTGGCGCTTCCTTGCGCAGCATCCATCTCCGCCCCGCCCCCACGTCTGCCACCGCTATCCGCATTCGCGATCGCCCCCTACCACCCTCGCCAGATCTTGCACCAGCTGTATCTCTGGCATTTCCGCTGGCACCAGTCGTTGGAATTGACTTCACGAGTGGCACGGGCGCCTTTCGTGGGTGTATCCATGCGGCGACATTCACCTCTGCTACAGCGATTCCAAACGGTTCAAGTCGTTACCCGTTTCACTGCACACTGAGCGAGGTATTTAAACTCGCGCACTGAAATTGTATTGCTTAATAAAAGTGTTAAGGACACAAAAACAAAACACAAAACTTTATAGAAATGTTAAAAATTAGTTAATAAAACTTCAGTAATTAAGTACAACGAATGTTCGGTGGTTAGGAGGGGCTGCATGCCCTCCTAACCGCCGTTAAGCAAGTTTGAATAACACAAAAAAATCCTTCTCAATATATTCCTAGAACTGCAACGCCGCTGTGTATCGCTCTTTAATGTTCCAGAAAATAAAACCATCAATTATTTCCTTAGTGGCGATTTATTTATTGTAGGTTTCGAAAAAGGATGACGTCTGAGCTTTGAGGATAATTTCGTGACAAGAACTATTATTACTGAATAATTCTCTATCTTTGTTATTAAATACCAGGTGCTATACTAACTGGCATTGTCTCAACAAACTGAAGCTTCTACACACGTTCCCACTGTACGGGAAGGAGACGCGTGTTCCCTTTCAGCCTCACTCAGCGGAGTGCCGACTGCTCGCATGAGGCAGGGCTCTCACAGATGTATCCACGCGGAGACATTCTCCTCCGTTGTTACGGCTCCAACGGTTCGAGCCGTTACCTGCTTGAGCACTCACGAGCGAGGCGTTAAACACGCGTGGCTCCGGGGCGCCGGGATATTGTTTAGCGCAAAGCGATTGTTAAGGCCAGCACACGGGCGCTAGAAGAAATATTAATACCCTCAACAACTCGATGTCTCTGCATCTTCTCTGAAGAGCTTGCTGAGCATCGGAAACACTCAATGCGGATGCTTAATATTATTGAACACATTTGATTACTGAAACTGTTGCATGCTTTACAAAAATAATAAAACAAGAAATTCTTTGACCGAGCTTTTTGACGCTCTGTAGGTCGACAACTTGGAACGATCTTTAGATCTACATTTGCTCTTTTCTTCTCCTCAGTACTACTCACACGCAGTTCAAATTTTGTTTTCTAACAAAATGTATGCCAAATTAACAATTTCGTGTTTATGGTAATGTATAATGCAATATACCCTCCACTCAGTTACCCTCGACGCGCTTGGTATGAGAACTCTTTTGTGCTGCAGTCGTATCAGAAAAACTACATTTCCGAAATAGATGTGCGGTTTTTAGTTGATATTTTAATCATAATATCTTGTAATATTTGTACTTTAGAAAGATAATAGACAAACTTCGGTACACAACATTTTAGGCATTGAAATACATTATTTTCAGTTGAATTCTCGTTATATTATTGTTTTTCACTTCGGAAAAAACATTTACTTATAAAGTAGGTAGATAAATAAATAGGTAAGTGGGTAGGTAGATAATATTATTTTTCTTATAAATACAGTTAGTGTAAAAAGTGAATAGACACCTGTTCTATTCACTTAATTATAACTCTGATCCTAGTTTTGGGCGTCAGAAAATTAAGAGGAAAAATAAATTTATTGTAACTTGATTACTCTTTTCATTTACAAAAACATCATCCAATTCTAAGTTTTTGGAACAAATGGCCACCGTTTAGTGTGGAGAGAACGAACAGAAAGTGGGAGCCGCAGAAATTAATTCCGACCGTTAAACACGGATGTGGTTTAGTCTTAGTATAGGGGTATGTGTGCTAGTGGAGTCGGGAATGTGCACTTCATAGACGTTATAATGAACTAATATGGCTACATTGCCATTTAAAGAAATAACCTGAGAGACAGTGATGCTTCAATGAATTTAGGGCCTACGTTTTTCAACAAGACCTGAAACTGGATTCTTGGCAGACTGCAGACTGCTGGATTCTTGGCAGACGAAACTTTGATTATTTTACACAAAAACAATTGCACTCTCCTTCTCAGCCCCGGACGTGAATCTGATAGAACATTTATGGAAGTTTCTTCAGAAAAAAATAAAAATAGAAAAATTGCAAACAAAACAGAATTGATAACTGCTTCGAGAATGGAATAATATTTCTTCTTAAATTGTGAAAAACCTTGCGAATTCCATGCCATAGAGATTTCGGACAGTAAATATTGCCAAGGGAAATCCCACAAAATATTAAGATGTATTTTTTTAGAAAATTTGTTTATTATAACTAAAAGTGTCAAAAGAATTTTTGCGCCCCGTTTCCGCTGTTTCTTGTTTTCATCAGTACAACGTATTTGTTTGGAAATATAGGAATAACATATTTGTTGTCAAGAATGTATTATCTTATTTGAGATAAATCTCTCTACAAAATTTAAATAGACCCAAAACAGAAAGATTCGTAAGTGTCCACTAACTTTTAACACTAACTGTATATATTTCGTATTCATCTAACATCACACATGAACGTCATTAATGTTGTGATTGTCTTTTGATGAGGGATACATGAAAAGCCCTTCCAGTTACCTAGTGGCATCGTAGACACAACTCTTGGACACACCACAAATCACGCGCGATTTTACTAGCATCTTGTCTCAATTGTTCCCAGGATTGCTTCTACCTCTGGTGTTGTGCAGCCCTTACGTCTATATCAATCAAATTTTGACGGCTTAATTTTCGAATTAGCCCGTACGTGCATCTTGACGCCTCTCAGCTACTTACGTATATTAGCTTAGATCTTGGTTTTGATACTTCCCTTTTCCGCATAACGGAAATGAAGCAATAGAACAGCTAAAACCGCGGTAATACAAGGGTTTGGGAAAATGTTTGATCCTTTTGGTAATATTGAAAATACAGGAAGTCAATAATTAACATTCTTTGTATGTTTCTAACATGTTCGCGGGCATTCCACAGGATATCTTTGTGTCAATTAATTAAAGCTCGTTTCTAATTTTTCAATACAATTTCTCCGTATCTCCTGAATGTTGGAGCTTAAAAGCCGAAAGAACTGTCATAAAACATGCGATAATTGTTTCCTATCCTATGTACTGTACCTTAAAACGTGTGGAGATTATAATATATTTTAACATATTAAGAATGTTAACCCACTAGAATATCTTGAAGAAATTGTTATTTTCATCCTACCTTTCCTCTCCTCTTATTATTCCGCGAAGATATTTTAATGCATAGCTTAACAATAAGAAACATATAGGAAAAGTAACTGAATTAAATTGTTCAATAGAATTTAATGAAATTACACGAAAGGATTTTGTATTTTGAAGAGAACACAAAATATACTTTACCGTCCATGTGGCATTTGGTAATTGACTCAGGTTCATACACTCAATTCGGGCGGTACTCAATTCGGGCGGTTCTGAATATTTCAGTTTACTTCCGAACAAATAATTCAACGTTTCCTGATGCACGGAATGGTTTTTTGGCACTGCTGTCTCCATACAACACTAGTATGAACCCATACATTTCTTGCATTCCTGTCTCATTTTGGAAATTTTAGTAGCACAAAATTTCAGGTTCCCTCATAAATCACGACTGTAATTTCTTTCAACTAGTTGCGTAGAATAATTCTAGAAACTAGGAAACAAGACATTTGTTACGCGTTGGTGAAGAAAGCAGTATTTGAAAAGCGTATTCTGGTTCTGGAAAATTCATACAATGCAAATGGAATTGCCTGAAAAAGAGAGGAATAGCGCAATTTGCAATTTGTGATGGGGAATCAAAGTGGACAGGGCATAGAATACTTGATTGTCATTTCGTTTTCGAGTTGTTAAGCCTCCCATTAAGCTTACATGCTCGTTTAAACACATCAAATGGGAAGCTCTTTTTGGACGTTTATTGTTCTGCACTAGCTGAAAAATTCACATAGTTATTTGATATGTGTGGTCCCCCATCCGGGTGACAGAGGTGATTAGAGTGAGCATCTACGATCTGAATGTGATGGAATCGGACATAGTTGTGGTAGCAGGGGCGGCCCTCTTCGCGCGAATTTTTTAGCGGGCGGCAAACTTTCACAATAAATAATTATAATAATATATTATTAAAATTTTGAACCATTTCACTTCCTATTTGTGTTGTACCTACGATTCAGACCGATTAAAATGAGAACGGAATATTTCAATACTTTTTTCTGAGACGACTTCTTTAAATCAATATTTAATAATGACATCTTACTCGCATTTCACTGACTATGAAATTATCTGTATTTTATTTTTTACTTGGATTGTTTCTGACTTATATTCAACAGAAATGACTTCTATCATGAAAATAATAGGGTTCAATATTGATAATAACACCTGCAAAATATTGATAATAACACCACAAACAAGTAAATAATTTTTTTTTGTCAGGAAGCAACTTGGAATGCTCAGATCCATGTATTCTCTTGAAATCAATAAGCCAATTTCCCGTAAGAATACCCTCGGAATGTTCAATGTGCTCACGGCCAAACGCAATAATTATGGTTTCATGGAGAGAAATGTTGCATATCCCCCAGTACAATCCAGTACAATCCAGTAGTTGTAACATCGTAGACGAGATATAGCGATTTTGTTGTGAGAATAATTGTTAGATAACAAAGGACAAAGGCATCTCAGATCTTCTTACCGACGGCGAATAATTGCACATTCGGTTCATGCAATATCAACTGTGATTACATTCGAAAGTCGTTTACATAATAATGGCATAACTCTCACTACTTAAAATCTCTACAAAGTGTTTTAAGGAATGCATTACGACCCATCCAAAAGGAGGTATTTGGAAATATGAAGTGTGGTTCCATGTAAGTAAGCCTTTTTCCGTATCTTTTTAAATTTACGAGGTAAGGCGTAATCTTATTCAAAGTAAGATTTTAAAAATCAAAAACCTTTTTGAAAAATGGAGATTTTGGAGCACTTATCTCATTATTTAATGATAAAAAACGAGCAGAAATTTGTATATGAAGCAGCAAATTGTCATAAATATTAGATCCCGCACATTATGCTGCTCGCATGCAACAAAAGTGCTTTCCTGCGCCACGACGAGTTTCTTGGGCGAACCTTTCTATCAAACCGGTCCGAGAAATCTCTCGACTAGTTCCACAACGGCACTTTTACCGAGTGACACAATTTACTTTCGAGTCCTTTTTATGGCAAATTTCCAACATCAAATATTTACGAACTTGCCTGGCAATGTAAATTAACTTTTAGTTAACACATGCATTACCTTCTTTCTGCAAATTGAAATAAAGGGAACCGTACGAGTGCCAAAGCTACGTCAATTAACTTATAAAACAGTCAAGAACGAAAAATAGCACCGTAATCACGATGCACGTTTCAAAACATGAATGACAGAACAACTACATTATGAACATATGTACTTCGAATGTCACTAAATCAGTTAAGTTCCCCAACGGGTCTGCCACTCGGGGAATGATGTACACTCTGTTTTCCCCATTGCGCCGGCGTGACAGATGCGTTGGGAAAACTAGATAACACACGGGCAAATGATGGATGAGCTGCGAAATGAACGTTGCAGATATACGTATACCAAATTTTGTTCATTCTCTTCTGACTGAGATTGCTCTGCTGATGACAATGGGTAATCAACTGTTTGCTCTGAATCTTGATTGAAATTATGCTTCAATTGTGTTCAATGCTACGCGAAGCTGAAAGTTCAGCCTTTTCATCGACTAAACTGAAACGGGTTGTAGACCCTACTTAAATGTTCGTTTATAAAATTAGAGTGTACGTGAGAATGTATGCGTAACGTTTGAAGCAATTTGGGACTGCTCCGAGATTTAGTCCAATAGACGACAAAAACACAGAAGTTTTTTCTATCCCAAAATGTTATCCCTTTGGTTACACAACAAATTATTAGTAGAAATGATGAAAATAGCAATGCGTCTATTAGATGGCACTGTTAGACGTTGATGGGCTATAAGAGATCCATTAATTTATCATAGCAAACTTTTCAAAAAAATATGAAATTAAAATAAACACATTTCGCTTTTTTGTTGCTAAGTTGTTACGCACAAATTTTCGGCTACCTTGACAAGAAAAGAATCGAAAATCAAGAAATTACAGATATAAATACAAAATATTTGTATGGTAATTTTTTTTTGCTCTATGGTACTCTTAATTTTTTCTCTTTAAATAAGCTAATAGGAAATAACGAAATACGAGGGCGATGAGCCCTGAAGCGTATTTCCTGCTGAAGCATTCTTCTTGACGGGGTTTTTGGAAGTCTCCCATCCATCTGTGAGCTAATCCTTTGGGGGGCTCTTGGGTATTTTTGCCTAGAGCAGGTTTTACTAAAGATCTGTAAAATCAACTGATGTTAAGTTCGCGTTTAATAACCTCAATACAACCGTTTGGAAATGTCGGGCGTTCGTCTTCAAAATTGAATCGGTTATTTTTGTATCCCCACAAGACAGGATTTGTAATATGAGAAAACAAGAAAAACTATTCAAAATTATTTATTTGATTTTTGCTTTTAATTTGGTGAAAGAGTTCGGAAAATCTAAAAGTAGTGCTGTGGTTGTAGTTTAGTTATTGGTTTAAAATGTGCAAAAATTCTAACTTCAGATTACCGTTAAAAAACCTTACAATGACAATTTACAGATATCTGTTAGATTCTGACATGTAATTGAGGATTAATTCATTGTTTTTACAAATTAGGTTTCGTTAATGTGAAACATTACTTTGTCTTTAATGATGAAATTGTGGTAATAGGATACAACGGGGATATTGTTATTGGAAATTTAATACTACAACCGTATCGTCTCTTGTTCGTACCATTCAAAGAGCACGTACCAAATAAGCCATACGGAGTAAAATTCATATTATAGAGAATGTTATGTAATGCTGCGGCAAAAACAGCGATTTGTGGACAGGAAAACTAGTATTGTGGGACTCTGATACAAAAATAAGTGAATAAATCACGTTCCAATGTGTAGTGTTTTACTTCCTCTAACATGTTATACAGTGAGATTTATGAATTGTGTGTTCTTAATATCGTTTTTTCAAAACGTCCGTCAGTCTGACCATCTGTGAACAACTATAGCGCCTAAACTATTCGTTTACAAATTGTTCAGCACTTTTTGCGACTTTATCAGAGACTAAAAATATGTAAATATTAGATCACTTTTTTAATTCACTCACCAACATATTTCATATTCTTAAATTATTTTTATTAAAATAAATTACTAGTAATAAAGACATACTGCTGAATGTTTCACAATGCTTTCCAATACCAAATAAACCCGAATTTATCGATCTCTTTCGTACTAACTGAAGATGGTAAGGAGTGAAATTAAACTGGCAGATCCAATTCAAACGTTCCTGCGATCACTTTGCAAAGCCTGAAGTTAAGAGAAAATGGTTCCTTCAGTTAAGTCTACCTTCCTTTAGTAAAAAGTTTCTGTGCCGTAAAGGGGTTCCATTCATCTTTTAAAACCCAATAATTGGGTTTTAAAGAAAAAAATTCAATTATCCAACTTCAAGAGGTGAATGAAACTTCGTTTTCTTCAGATACTTCCGAAGTGCGCGAACAAATCTGTTTATTCACAGCAAGCGTTTCTCAGTCAGTTCGAACTCATCTTGATTCTCGATCATGCAAAGCACAAATCAGCATTTACTCCTTTATTCATTCAAGCATAATATATCAATCAACATTTTCAAGAGTGCATATTCTTTATATGTCTGGTTTAATTGTACACGTAGCTCTACAACAGTAATTTTTCTATTTTTGGAATATTATTATCCTCAATACTTGTACGGAGATATAACTTCGATATTGAAGAAATCAAATTAACAAAAATAGACAAATGTTCGAGTAAATACTCAATAGCACGTTTTACCAAGACCCGCGGGTGAACAATTATTTCACATGCAACTTATTTCACATGATCATATTGTATTTTCACAAGAACAAAATATTATCACGCTATTAGTCCCCAGATCCATAGGGCGATGCATTTATCACGTATGGCTGGTTTTGATTCAACAATTTTTCACAAAAAGTGAATATTGTAAAAAAAGTGCGAAAATTTGGATTTGTAAGCGAAACATATACAAAACTTGGGGAGTCGTTTCCTGAAAACGAAACTTACGTGCAACTTTGAAACGCCTCTCACAGAAAACCGACGCGTCTCGAGCCCTCACAGTAGAGCGCGCTGCAGGCCGCATTAGTTTGCTCAGCACGCAGCCCACCCACGGCGTTTCCGGGCGGCTGCAAGTGGACAGAGCGCGCGTGGGAGGGCGCCAACGTCGTTTCCGACGCGCCGAGGCCCCGTTTCCTCCGCTGGCCTACCTCAGCCGACCTCC
>BOPP01000009.1:7285127-7297808 GCA_017312745.1 Gryllus bimaculatus | reverse complement strand
TGGTTGCCGCCCCTGCCACCCCGCCGCCTGTCGTCCCCGATCCCGCCCGACTCTGGTCACCGCCTCATCCGCCGATCGTCGCCATTGTCCCGGACTCCAATCTCTGCCCTGCCCCTGGACATCGTCCCCGCTATCTCCACTGCCCGCGCCAGCGCTACCAGTCGTTATTCGTTAGAACATTTCCACTTGTGTGTCTCACCACGCCCGTTCTTCTGAACCTCAACGATGACGACCCATCACATTTCTCATTCTATCAAATGGTCTCTTCTTATTCCGTTTGCGAGTCTCACTTAGGGATTTATTTTAATTTCCTGTCGCCTCATCTCATCTTGTCCGTCTCTTACAGATTTTCAACCGTCTAAACTCGAGATACTCTTTTCGACATTCGGCGTAGGTCGTCGTCATTTGTCTTGGTGAATTTTAGTCCATCATCGACAATTCTATTCTATTAGCGTCTCTTGGCATTGCGTGGCTTCATTCTGTCACCTTTAATCTTATTTAGAATATTCCTACCCTCCTAGCGTCGTCGTCTGGTTCTCTCAACCAATTGCCTTTCTTCATCGTGACATCGTGTCTCACTTGTCTCTTACCACCTCCTCTCTCCTAGGCCTCTTTGGATCACGAAATTTCATGACATTCATTCATTGTTTTATGTGTATTTCTGTTTTTACCGATTCACCTCGATATATCTCCCAGTCCCTCCTTCACTTGCGTCGTGTCGCCCCATACCTGTTGACCGACACTTCATTACCCGCTCGCTTTTCATCATGTGATCCCACACCATTATTTATTATCGCTTCGTCATTCGTTCTAGAGTCGTCATCTACTCTCACCATGTCATTCATTATCTCCTCTCCATCCCATCTTTTCAATCGTTTCGTCATCTGCTCTTACCTCATCATCCGCTCTCTCGTCGTCTGCTCTCGCCTCGCCATTCACTCTCAACTTCTCATCCTCTCTCTACTGGGACTGGCTCGCACCGCTCTCCGACTCCACATTCACCTCCACTTCCACCGCCTCCACCCTCCCTGGCTGCCGTCAGAGACGTACAATATGGCCGCTTTTCCGCCAGCTCGCATCCGGAAAGGCGCGGCGCCGCGCGAGGCCGGGCGAAGCCGGCGAAGGGGGAGAGACGAGGCGGGGAAGCCCCGGCATCCGCGGAGATCCGACGCGCGTATTTTCCGCTCGCGAGAGCGCGCTTCCCCCCTCCCCGCCCCTCACTCTTCCCGTCTCCCCTCCTTCCCCACCTCCACCCGCACCGTCGCGATGGGACGCGCGCTCGGAAAATTGCACGCTGTGGCGACGGCGGAAAGCGACGGCGACTTCTTCTGATGGCGATGGCGACGGCGAAGTGAGTTAGACGCGAAGTGAAAAGGATTGCAAGTTTCGAAACTGAGTAGAATTGGGAATTACGTGAAGGACGGAAGAGTTTTCAGAAGGAATTCGATACAAAACATTACAGAAAGCATAGGAAAATATAGATCTCCTACGCTGAACTAAGAATCTACGTTTTTACAACAATGTTGAAGAATACTTCAAATAATAATTAAATTATTTACAAGTAAAAACTGTACACATTTAAGTAAATTGTTATGTCATGAAATATGGATTATATGCCGTACATGATATCACACTCACGCTAACTGTACGCAGGAACCTAGATGTGTTGGGTATATTGAAAAACATCATTATACAAAGTATAATAAACCAAAAGACTGTGAGCCCCAATGTGTTAATTGTCACCACGCTCACTGTACAAACTATGGAGGATGTTCTTATTTTAAAACTTAATTCACTAATAATAAAAACGGGGCATTTAATAATGTTAATGAAAACTTTAACCCACAGCGCAAATCTCACTGGCATTCATATTTTCAATCTGCACCTAAAAATAATGGCTTTGCTCAGCCTCCTACAGTTGTAAAAGAAGTAAGAAATTTCCCAAGGCTACCTCATTCATCCATGGACTCACAAAATGTTTGAAGAAATAATTTTTCATTTCCTCCACCTCCTATAGTCAATTTAAACCCACTAATTACAAACATCATTTCTCAAATAGTTTACACAATAATTCACCAAATTCAGCAAATGTTGAATAAAATATTACTTGAACTTCTAATTAATGGACAATAAACCAAAAACAGTAATTTTTAACTGGAATGGCAACTGTTAGTTAAGACAAATGAATCAATTTACACACTTCTTACAAGAGAGAAAAATTGGCATAGCATGATAACAAAAATGCATCTTAATAATAACAAAAAAGTAAATAACCCAGGTTATATTACTTACAGAGAAGTCAAACCCTCAATCCAAGCAAGAGGTGAAGTAGCAGTAATAATCAAAAGAAAAATATTAATTCTCATATCATCATTCCCGCATCAAAAGACTTAGAAATGCTGGCAATAAAAATTAAATTTTCCGTTGGAAATATCTTAATAATTTTAACTTATAACCTCCCCAATAAATACCTTCCAATAAACATTTTAAAACATATTTTAAAAAAGCAACAAAATACGTTTGATAGGTGATTTAAATGCAACTAATACAGCTTGGGGATGAACTAATTCTCCACAAGGAAAACTATTGTGCAATTTAATCAGTAATAACAACTGGAATTTACACGTGCCACGTCAATCAACGAACTATCCATGCAGGTTGACAAATGATCCTGACATACTGAATATGAGAAATTTACAAAAACATAAACCTACCTATAAATAAAGTCCCAATACAAGGGTTAGACTCTAATAATAACCACGTTTTAATTAGTTCCAATAAAAGTGTTATTAATTCAATTATAAGTGTTAAAATAAGTTGGGAGAAATTCAAAACTAATATTCTAAAATTAGATAAATATTCTCAAAAACTACACACATCAACCGACGTAGACTTAGCAATTACTAACCTTCAAAGTAATACAATTAATGCTATTCAATCATCGACTATTAAACCAATTAAACGCAAAAAATACGTGTTACTTCCCTTGTCAAAGGATATCTTAGAAGTAATCACTCAAAAGCATCAACTTCACAGACAATGGCAAAATAACTCTTAACCCTACAGTTAAATGCATCTTCAAGCCATTAAAGTCATTACTGAAGATAAAAAACTTAATCATTTGCAATCTAATAATAGTATACCTACTTCAAATTCAGAAAAAGCCGAACTAATGCCAAAATGCTTTCATAAATCATTTACAACCAAATTCTTCTGAAACGATAATTTTACTCTATAAACATAAAACAAGAATTAGCAAATCCCTTTCACATAGTGACAGAACGAATAAAATTCATTTCTTCTTCTGAAACTACCAATTTAATTTCAAAACCAAAGAACAAAAAATGTCTAAGTATTGATCATATTACTAATATTGTAATTAAAAAACTCCCAAAACTAATAGTGCGCTCCTTGGTAGCCATTTACAACGCCTGCTTACGCTTAAACTACTTTTTCGCTGAATAGAAAACTAATTCTACCTATTTCAAAATGTAAAAATGACCTCTCTAAACCCGAAACGTTTATATCGATTAGTATACTACCAACACTATAAAAATATTAGAAAAACTATATTAACTAGAATAAAGAAATTCATTGATGACAATATTCATCCATGGAATTCCGTATCAATAGTTCTACAATTCACCTACTTCTTACTGATTTCATAGCTACACATTTTTAAAAATTCAAGAATACTTTAGAACTATTGTTAGACATAGAACCAGTTTTTGATAGAGAATGTCATGAAGGACTACTGTTTAAAATGCGAAAATTTGTATTCACCACCTATCTGGAAGGACTGATTAAGAGCTTCCTCTTTAATCGTAAATTTAAAGTGCAATTTAACATGGAACATTCATCAGATTATTGCATGCTGGCAAGAGTCCCACAAGGTCCCCATCTAACTCCTACACTATTTAATATATTCTTATCAGATATTCCTACTCTATTAAATTCGCAAATATTCTTATTTGCAGACTACCGTTCAATATTCACTGCACATAAAGAACTAATAACAGCCCGAGACAACCTTAAAGAAGATTTAAACATCTTAACGAATTGGTTTAATAAATGGAGAATGAACATCAATTCATCCAAAGGTCAAGAAAATTTGTTTCAATACGAAAATTTCTAAATATCAATGATATAACGTTAAACAATTATCTTATTCCATGGCTGACTCTTTTTGCTCCAGTAACATATTTAGGACTCAAATAGATCGCAGACTCACCTCGAAAAATTGCATAAACTACCAAATTACATAATCCACCAAGAATTTATTAAGATATTGAAGTTGTATCTATTTATCAATAAAAAAATCAAGCATCAGCATTAAAACGGCAATATACATTTTCAAATTCATTATCAGACCCTCTTTAACATATGCTTGCCAGATTTGGGATGGAGCACCAAAAACCACATTTCATAAACTGGAAGTAACTGAAAATAAATATTTACGCAATGCATTAAAAGCTCCAACGTACATACGGAACAACCAAATTCAAAAAGATCTATTTATTACACCCTTAAAGAACTGGATGACAAAATTATTCTTACACCGAAAAGAAAAGAACCGTTGGAGTGCAGCAGATCCATGATACTGTAACAAGTTTTCAGTTTTTGATTAAATACAATTTTATCTGAAACAAAATATTTAGACGTAAATGTGTAAATAATATGCAACTTCGCAAAGAAAAACCTCTTATTGTGATCTTTCAGAATAATCACTAATAACTTTGCTGTTGTAACCACTAGAAATAAATTATTTTTTTAAACGTAATAGAAATGGCTTATAAACACCGTTTATAATTAGTTTTCTTTGGAAAATAAATAATATTCTCTCCTACTGATTATTCGCTACAATTTACTCACACAAATAATGAAAAACATACAAAGAATAATTAATCAAGGGCGTCTATTAAATTTTCAAGTAGTATTAAAAATTCTTAGGATGAGCGTATAATTTCTTAACATCTTACCTTCTATAACAAAGTAATACGTTGAGCAGAGAAAACAAAGAAGGTGTTTGAGTTAATGAATTACATAAAATTGAAATGAAAGATGTGGGTTTGAACTGTATTTGCATAATGTGTAACTATAGCTCGAGTGACCCCCACCACCGCCGGTTTGAAAAGTCTTGAGGTTAACTGTTCTCATCGGACTTTCCAAGGTTTTCTCTGGTTTCTAAGGTTTCTTTTCACCTTCTAGGAAGATACTGGAGATGTTCTCTAAACAACGGGCTACGAATCGTGTGGGATTATCCCGTCCCCTGTCCTATCCTTACAACCAATCGATGACCAAATCACCCACTCTCTATAGCTACTCCCGTCTAATCGGAAAAATTCCTATATTAATATATATTTTGATTCAGAGTTGTTTGTATTCGGCTTGTATTAATAAAAAGTACCCATATTTTAAAAATGCTAATGTATATTTTATAATATAACTTGTTAATTAACATTTTGTATCATTACAATTGTACTTATCGTTATTTTTTTAATATTTTTATAAGGTCTGAAAGAGATTATTAATCCATCGAAACCGTCTTAAATTAATAAAAATGTTGGTAAAGACAATTTTTTTTATTTAAACTGAAATACTCTACTACAAGTGCGAGTATGCATCAGTGTATTGATAAGATGTGTCGTCAATATCCTAATTGGAATAGAAGAGTTGGAAGAGTATATTTTTAGTAGAGGCGAATGCACCAAGGAGAGGTTAATGTGACTTCATCTTTACAGAAGCTGTCACGTACATAATTGTTACTAGTTTTTATAGCAATGCAAGCCATTAAATATCTCAGTTGAATACAATATAAATAACTATTAATTACCAAAAATTAAATACTAAATTCTGCATTTGTAAAAAGGTTATTACAAAGAAAAATCAAGTTGCATGGACACTTCACCTACATCCCGTTTTGGTAAAATTCTTATCAGGCCACTGATTACTGGTTATGATTTAGTTACAATTTTAAAAAACTTTCTGGTTCGTGGGTTCATTACAGATCTTTTAGACCCGTGATGCACGTTGGTGCGATTCAAGGGGAAAAGCGGTATTTCTTTTAAGGTATAATTGTCTCAGGGAATGGAATTCTAATATTAACAGACGAACAAATTCATTTCAACACTAGAAAAAAATGTTTAAAATGTTTGTTGATTGTGAAAAAGGGCACCGCAGTCGTAAATCACCGTTTCCTAAAATATAATTTTCACCTGCAATGAATATATCAGTGATGAACAAGGTTATAGGGTAAACATTTTACGAAGAAGTTGGCGCTCCGGTTATTGAGAGATGAACGGGGGCATCTCCTTTAACAACTTGAGAGTAACTGCTTTCGGAAGTTTGAAAGTGGGTAGGATGAGGGAGGTGAAGGCGGTTGCAAAGACGAAGGAGTCTAATGGCCCGTAAACAGTGGATGTCTGATATAATTACTGCTTGGAATATTAGTTGCCATATTATTAAATATCTCGCATCATTATTTATGAAATACTTCTCAACTTCGTTGGCAATCATAAAGGATACTTTAAATGAGTAATGGTAATCTTCTGAGTGGACAGTGAGTACATAAAATAACTACGTGCTCGTAATTTGGACAACTTCCACGTTTCAATAGGGGAAATTTTTATAATTCATTTCCGATTATTTTTTCTGTTGAAAACGGATATCTTATGAACGTATAATATCAGACTACAAAGGATCCAAACAGTCAGGAAGTGACGAGATGTAAAGCGGTCCGGACAGATCAAAATCATATACAGCGATGTCCATACACAAGCAACAAGGAGTGCGGAGCAACAGGTTTTCTACAATCTAATTTGTTTTGTTCAAGCAAACACACGTTTTCAACAATATAGATAGCGAATTCCTAATCATGTATGTGTTTTCTAAACATATTTAGAACATTAAACATAGAGGAGTAGTCAACTCGATTTGGGAAAAAGTAGATCGACAATGAATTTAGGAAATAAGTGACGCATTCTGTCTCAATGACTCTTCATGCATCCTCTCGAAGTATTCTGTTAAAATAACATTGACTGAATGTAGCTCAGAACCATTATTGCATCGACCCTGTCTGCGAAAGCATAGATTCGAATCTCGACGGTAGTAGAATTTTCGCAATGGCTACACAGATAGGTCGGAGTCAGTCGATGCCTAGAGGATAATTCTAACAAGCCGCTGCTTTTATCGATAGTTACTCGATGTTTATTTGTTAATTACCATGTGAACGCCGGAGTAAAACCCTAGAATCGCGGACGATAGTTCGTGTCTCATCCTTGTGACATTCACACAGTTCAATGCCACACTTGTCGGGAGGCTTAACAGGAGGCTATAACTTGGCTCCGTATTGGCAGAACACTTCTTTAAGAGGTACTGGAAGGGGAAATCCTTAGAGTATTTCCCCGGGTAGGTCGGTGTAGGGTCTCAGCACTCAGCGGGGACAACCACCGCCACCTCCAGCGATAAAACATTTCTTACACTAACGGAACTAACAATCATAGTAGTTGACATGCCAGGATACATCAATCAATTTGACACATTCAACATTAACGCATTTCAACAAGGCGCTTGTCTTTCACAGCCGTTTGCTGACCTTGCGGCACCGTAATGATTCCATTATGAATTATATGGCGGTGCCGGTAAGAACGGTTTTATTAGACAACGTAACATTTCCAGAAACTTTCAACACAACTGTGATATCACTCATTTCAGTGTAGTTGGCAATGTTGTGAAGTAATATTACTCCATACCAATTCTGGCACTATACTTAAAACAAAATAAAGACTGAATTTTCTGATTCAGTTATTTATTTCTATATGGTAATACTCCATTTTTAATAATATTTTTAGACATTTGTTTGCATTTTATTTATGTATATATCAAAATAAAATCTTACGTAATAAAGAAGAGATTGTGTGATTTCGTGATAAAGAAGACAAAAAAATAGAGGATGAAAAAATTGTCGATGATAAATTAATTTTTACACATTGCTTGAGAAGCAATAAAACCGGAATTTCATATCTTAGAAACAATATGACGTGTTTTAAATCGTTTTTGATAACTAAATCTTAAAAGAGAACGGACAAGGAGGAAAAAAAGAAAAGAGAAATGAGGAAGGGAAATAAATCTGACGAAAAGAGAAGAGTTAAGAAAGAGGCAATAAGAACAAATTAAAATGGATTTTACGTCTTCACGATAAAAATAAAACCTCAGAAGACTTTCGGCGGTGTGTGTGTCGTTTCCAAAGATTTGTTTTATGCGAATTGCAGGAACCACCCTCACGTCCACCGCAGGGAGGAAAGAACCATGACGAAAACGGAGAGTGTGGGTCGGAGGTGGCTTTTTTTATGGACACTAACTCCCTAACTCTCGATGCAGAAAGATGGTACGAGAAAAGCCAACTCTTGGCAGAAATTCCCTGTTCACAAATGCGAAAAGGGTTGAGCACTTACAAAATTGAAAGGAAGCAAGATTTTTTTGAGAGAAAATGTTTAGGGAGTTATAGTAAAAACGCCAAATACAAGTGCTACAACAGCTCTTACATTATCTCCTGATTTGTAACTTGCAATTTTCAAAAATTTAAAGGGTTGATCAAAAATGAAACCTCCGACATTTTTATAGGCATACTTACTCTAGTGGGTGAAAAAAGGGCTAAATCGATGCCAGTTTTTATTTTAAAATAATCTTTTTTGAAACAAATATTACGCGATTTCTGCACTCTTTTTTCAAGAATTTTTCATGATAATTTAGTAACCTATAATATGAATTAACCCACCGAAAATTGTTTTTTCAATGTTTGAAAATTAAGAACGTTAAACGAGAATACCTGTCATTTTTAAACGGACTTTGCTTTATCCGAGAACAAAAATTCACAAATTGAAAGCCGTTTTTTCAGAAAAGATTGGAAGTGTTACGGCTTAACATTAAGAACACTCATAATAAAAAAATTACATTTCAAATTTGCAGACCCTGGAGTGGAACTGTTCAATCTGAGAGTATCAGTTTTGGAGAAAATTGTCTGAACGGTTTAGGCGTTACCGTTTCGCAGACAGACGCATTGTTGTAAACCAATTTTTCGGTATCAAACATCTTTAAAACGTTGATTCTTTGTAGTGTTAGAAGTAATTTACTGGATTCAAAAGTTAGATTTATCCGCTTTTCCGATATCAGGGCCTCACAAATTGAGTTTTTCTCGCAAAAATTAGCCATGACCTTACAATACTTACCCTTTTTTACGTAAGAACGTAGTAGGGAAAAAAGTAAAAACAAGTAGTGGTAGTACCTAGTTAAAGCAGTTTTAAAACTTCAAAATACCGATCGTTACAGAATGCATGATTTATTTTTAATCTTCTGGACGAAACAAGGTTAAAGCAAATAGTTAAAGCCCAAAATGGTTAAAGTAATAAGAAATACATCTCATCGTCTTTATCAAAATATCTTTGAGTAAAATTTGTTTGACGTCTCAGAGAAAGGAAACTAAATATCAACTTTAAAAAGGAAACTAAGGAATACGCGTAGTAACACGCAGTACAACACGTGTTTTTGGTTCGTCATGATTATGTTTTATGATTTTTATAATATCTGGACAATCAACGAAAAATTCATCGCATATCATGAAATCTCAGAACTGGAATACTAATGTCATCGGCAGATGACATTAAAAGTACTTTTAATAGTGTATTTTAAATTGCTTAAATGTTAAATATTTGGTCATGAATGAAATGGCTTTTTTAATGATAATGTTAATGGCAATTGATAAAAAAGTAACCTTAGTATGGACGAATGTACGCAATTTTCCTCCACTCCCTGTATTTTTTACTCGTGCTCGCCGCACTAATATTTTATGAGTTGGAGGTCAGATTTTCAAAGCCAGATTTCCATTAGCGAGACGGTCTTGGAGATGAGTGGTGGAGCAGCCAAAGTGGTGGCAACCTTCTTCAAACACAGCTCGCGGGTGCCCTTGGCAACGAGAGCACACAAAAATGAGAAAACACAAGTGGGGACTGCTGCGCCACCGTTCGTGGAACAAGGAACGCCCAAGAAGTGCCTCGGAGACTGTGATATGAATTCGGTGATATAAAAACAATGAAAATTAAATTTACACATTTTGGTCGACGTATACATGAGTCTGTTTAGAGACGGTGCAAACATTAATGTCGATGTTACTAGAAAAAGTCATGAATCGACGGTAACAACAGTTATCGACAGACATAAATATAGTTCAGACATTAAAACCACGGAATGCTTCCGATAAGAAAGTTCTTGATATTAATATAAATCTGGACGGCGGTACGTACTTATAGAGAAGTTGGTCATTATAACTACAGCGAAGGTAAGCGAGGCGTATTGGCGGGGATGGCGGCGGCATTAAATGCAGAGATATAAATAGGATGGCTATTGTCAATAACGACTGAGGTGGTGAGGGAATTGAGCGAGCAACTCGAGGCAAAAACCATGGGTGGAAGTGATGGCGGTACGAAGAGGAGACGGACGGCGACGCGGCGACGAAGGCGGTTCCAATAACCTACAGGTTGAATAATGGAATGCGGCGGCAGGAAGCGCGATGTGTACGGTGGCCGTGGCGAGGGCGGCAACTGGGCCAAGGGAGCGGCAACGCCGGGCGGGGCGCCAAACAACGAGCTCGCCGAGGGAAGCAATAAAAGCCTGCGACAAACAAGCGCCGAACGCCGCCCGCGCGAAAGGTGCGAAGCGGCTAAAAGGCCGCGTCTAAGCCGCAGAGGCGGGGCAGGGCAGCGCACAAGTGCAGAATTATCCTGTGGAGCCGCCAAAGCCGGCTGCATTAAGAGAATTGAGATATCCCTCTCGAGGCGTCGCTTGGGGTCTTCGTGTTTGAAAATCTGGGTTGGTTGCGAACTACGTGTGAACATCATTATCCTGGTGTTTCGGCTACAATCGCAGTAAGCTAGAAGTAGGTAAAGAAAGATTTTTCCTTAATTAATAATGTGTTTACTTTTAAATATCAACACAAAATAGGTGTGATATCACTAAAAAATTAATTACGCTAGTTTTATCAATTACTCTAATTACGCTAGTTTTATCACTTTTATCAATCAAATACGAAGTCCTCCAATAAAGGTGTCAAATAAATGAAGAAATACAACATAATATAATTAATTGAAACATAATTACTCTCCAATTACTCTAGTTTGTTTTGAACATCTTAAACAAAATTGTTTTCATTATCATAAAAATAGAGTGCTTGAAAAAATACGAACAAAACTTTGTTTTCCGTAGTACATTATTGCGTTGCACATGATATTAGTGACGGAAGCGTGAAATATTATTTCCAAAGTAAAGCTAATGGATGGGCCATGCCTAATGAGCATAAGTGGATTAAAATAAGAGGATGAAAACTGTAGCTGCGTGAGAATGAGAAAGGGAAATATTGCGGGTGTGAAATCAAGAAATGTAGCTACATGTGCTCCTAGCAGGATATCCTTGAAGGGAAATTAGTAAAAACTGGCTCTCGTTTCAAACTCCAACTCATTTTAGAAACTGAACTTCAGAATTGTAATTATATCATATGCTTCAGTAGTAAGAGTTACGCGTTCCAATTACTTACTTCGCGCGGGAACTCCGAGTCCTAAAGTGCGGAACTCCGGCGCGCCCCCACACAGAGCGCGTGAATTATACACCGAGGCATCCCGTTAGTTTGATTACAACCACTCCTAGCAGTTTACGGCGAGGCCGATGGTCAATTAGAGAGGGCGGCCGGGGCGAGGGCGGCAGGAGATGCGAAGCAGAGGCCTCCTCCGGAAAGGCGGACGGGACGAGGAGGGTGACGAAGGGAACGCGGGGGCGGGATGATGGCGTTAAAAGAGGAGACACACGAGGGGGATGTTCATTTTCCGTAGGTGTCCAAAACCACGAATCGTAACATTAAAGAAATAAAATGTATTTTAAACCTGCAATCGAAATCCCGAATACTAATTTACAATACGTTACATATTAGACGTACATATAGATACATACAGACATATAAATAAATACACAAGATACATATAGACGTACACATTACATATAGGCGTACTACATTACAAGACGTTGAAGAAAATTCGAGAGGAAGATGAGAGTGGGTGAGTACTGATTCCGGGCGCGTCAACGTCTCAAGTCGTTAGTCTCATACGTTATAACGCGGGAGGTGATGGTGTTTCTTGCCCGCTGAAAAGTGATACTCGGCGTTCCTCTATACACCGTGAGACAGCCGGAGGGGAAGTGAAGCTGGCTGTCCCATGTTGTAAATTTACTGCATGTGAAAGATCAAGCCAAAATATCTGAGCAAATTGAAAATCGCCCGTTTCGTCGCCCGAGTGATACCTGCTTTCTCTGCCAGACGGTGAAAGAAGCGATTTTGAGGTCGCGTGGTAAGAGGAAAGAGCAGCTTCCATGACCTGGACTTCTTCACGAAAGGTAAGACAATTAAATTGAATTGAATACACCGGCTATCTGGTTTTCCCGTCAGTTTTCTCCCTCACTAGGTTACAGCCTCAGGCATGTTGCTGTATACACAGCTACAATCGAGGTTGGCGCGCGCGTGCGCGCGAGACGCCGCGCTCTATTCTTAAGGACGCAAGGCAGTAGGAAGCTAATCGCTTCAACAAGCAGCGAGCCGCGGGTGCGAGTACACGACAGCCCAGGGCATCCGTATATAACAGGTGG
>BOPP01000009.1:7266778-7284987 GCA_017312745.1 Gryllus bimaculatus | reverse complement strand
CGGAGAGAGAGACAGAGAGAGTGAGACAGAGAGAGACAGAGAGAGTGAGACAGAGAGAGTGAGGCAGAGAGAGTGAGACTGATAGAGAGAAAGAGAGAGAAAGAAAGAAAGAAAGAAAAAGAGGCAGAGAGAGGCAGAGAGGCAGAGAGAGAGAGAGAGAGAGAGAGAGAATGTGAAAAAACTCAGCCTCCACCTTTTCTCATACATTTCACATGTCAAGCTACAAGTTCCTCACCCGTATCTCAATATATACGGTAGGGTAGTGGATGTAAAAAAAAGGTACTTCATCACAGCGACAGAAGGGATGAAATATATCTTTCGGCAGTTTGTAAAGTACTTTCACTGTCGGTGTAATATTTGATTTGATCTTATTTCATTTGCTTCAGTAAAATACAAAATAAAAATAAACGTTATGTCGGGTTGCGTCAGGTTAAATTATATTCTGCGACACCGCAGTCCAGAGTGACAAGTAAATGAAAACTATTTTTATCACGCGCAGGCGATAATGTACTTTAGCAGCGACATATTCATCATAAAGAATGTACCCATGAATCTGCTGCAGCAGAAGGGTACAGATATTTCCTTAAGCAGTACGAAGGAACCACACAGGAAGTCTTCTATTGTAGGTTCTACTACAGCGTTTGCCAACTGCCGAAGAAATTACTTCAGATCTCCGTTTCGCCCTCGCAAACGCCGCCTCAGAGAAGCGGTGCGTGCAAAGGGGGGAGGGAGGGAGGGGCAAACGGCGGTCGCCTATAGTGAAAACCAGTAGGCCTTGTTTCAAGGAACATGAGTGGACGATCATCTATATCGGTTAATTTTCTTTCGGTTTCGTAAGAAAGATCTCCTTTTGTAGATACAGTAACAATGACAGAGTTTAGTGTATTCCAAAGAAATGCAGTGTATTAAAGAGTTCAACCGACAGAGATATTACGCTGCTTTGCAACTCAGAGAACCGCGAGATGAAAATAATTTCTAAGAATTTACAGATAGACTGCAATAATGAATGAGAAAAGTATTTTGCGGATAGAATATTTTGAAAAAGGTATTATTAATAACGAGGATTTACAACAATCTCAAACCAAAGTGTACTATTTAAATAATCAAGCTTGGAGTCCAAATTATTCCACGTGATCCCTCCGGGGTATCTATTTGTACCTATTTGTAAACATTAACTACACAGGCAAACAAAATAAAAGTTTTCATACTTAAAGACTGTACTCATGTTTCTATATGTATGTTAACGCATTTACCTTAAATTTGTAAATTTCATTGTTTTTTCACAATTAAAACAACTGCAAGGTGGTGTGGCACTTTTGGCTTCGGATTCGGATTCAGGGCTTTGACATACATAAAGAATCATGTGACAAGTGTCGGGTCTTACAATAAACCCCGTAAACAAAAGACTACAATGTCTCGGTGGCTTTTCGCGAATACAATAACGAGGGTGGTGGCGCTATTCTAGCTTCAGATTTCGATTTAGCGCGTTGACATACATAGTGAAACATATGTCAATGGATTTTTTATTTTATTTATTTACATTTTTTATTTTGTGTGCCTGTGTTATTGGTTCTGGGCGAAATGAAATTGTTATATTTTTAACATTGTATACACTATTGTTATAGAATATTAAAACTGTCTTTTCAAAAAATGTGTTAGAAGAATGAAAGTGGATTTACAGTTCTGTTTACGATAAATAGTCGGATATTTCTTTGTGTTATGAAATAATCCACGTTCCATTTTTTTTAAATTTTTCGTATTTTATTGAATCATAAACATTTAAATAGTAATTACCATTTACAAACCTCATTATCGAGCGAAACTTTCCCCCCCTCCCCACATCCGTACCATAATTGGAACACTGTACGCCCGACGGCGCGTTCGGCACTGGCTTTGCTCCGAGGTTCGGTTCCGAGTAAGAGAGCAGATTTTTGTGACCTCACAGAGCATTGACTTGGCAAGCTCTTTTCTACAATAACTCATTCACAAATTTAAAATCCAAAGTAAATTCCAATATTTCTACACTGCTTCCGACAGTGAGATATGTCAGTTGCATTCTTACTGTGTGTATTACCAGGCGCACTTATTCTTCAAGTAAATTATCACCTGAAAAATTACATTCTTACACTCTCATTTGAAAAATATACACATACCAGAGTCCGTTGCTCTTTAAACTTTACGCTTTTTTTGGCAGTGGAACGAAGAATGAACATAGTAAAGCTGTAATGCACTGCACCTGGATTATCGTTATTGGTAAAGTGCCAGAATAACGTCTTGGTGACGACGAAAAACCAAATAAATCATTATTCGCCATTAGAAATAGTTAAGCGATTTAAAAGAACCCCAATCAAAAGAAAATGGCAAAATAAACTCAATTCCGTGTCATAAAAGACAAAAATAATTCAAAATAACTTTTAAAATTTAAACAATAATAAATGAACTGTCCCAGCATTTACAGGTACAGGGTAATTTACACGAAATCTCAAAAACATATTCAAAATTTTCTCAGAAATGGCTCCAAACTGTTTAAACTTTGTCAACAATCGTTTTTCTTAAAACGGCTTTAAATTCGTTCTTTAAATTTTCTCGTCATATGTATCGAGAGGTGGTTACAAATACTGTGCAAGCCCCATTTTCGGTGAATGAAAAATTTCGAACAACGTTTCAAAACAAAGAAATTGAGAAACAAAGAGATTTTTGCCTTTGCAGTCTGCTGTAAAAACAGTAGTTAAAAAAAATCCGGAACACGGTTTTGAAGAAACGAGTTGATATAGCATAATTTGTGTCTGTAATTTATGCAACTTTAAAAAAATCTACTAATAACAACTGCAATTTGTTTCACTAAATAATTTCCTCGTATGTAACGCAGGACGGTAAAAGTATGGTGTAGTTTCATTTTCAGAAAACTGCATATTTTTGACAATTGCAAAAATTGCAAAAACATAATATTTATTGAACACATTGCGGTTGTTTAAAAAACATTATTGTTGTTTTATTTAAGCATTTTCGAATTTCTGATGTTTTTTCACTTTCTATTCATCACGTCATGACAGAAGGAACGTATTTTGAAACGTGCAACAGACAAAACGAAAACCTAGTATACAATGAAATGAGTCACTACCAGATTAACTTTTAATATCAAAAATGGAGAAAGTAATTTTTTTTAAGTAAAACAGTTCTGATAGTTTGTACACAGATAACTCGCGTTCTGATGGGGAGGGCGAATAAAAGGTTATAGCACACAGCCAACAACATTTCAGCTACAAACGCATATCTGACATATCAGATCTGGCAAACTATAAAACTCAGCTCGAGCAAGTTCACGGGAGGAGAGATGCCTGCGCGGCAGAGCGAAAGCGTGAAGGACAGGGAGGCGTGGGAGCGGAAGGCAACAAGCCCAACCCAGCGACTCGCCTTATCACTCCCCTTCGCTCCGCCCCAACCTCCCCGCTTTGCTTCGCTCCGTTTTGCCCCGCCCCACTTTGACCTGCTCCGCTTCGCCCTGCCACGCTTCGCCCTGCCACGCTTCGCCCTGCCACGCTTCGCCCTCCAGCGTCGCGTTCGCCGCTGCCACGTGGGAAGAAATCTGCGCCCGCTCCACGCTTCCCGCCCCATGACCGGTCCGCTCTCGTCTCATGCGGGACGCTTTCGCCCTGCCACGACTTCGCCCTTGCCACGCTTTCGCCCTGCCAACGCTTCGCCCTAAGCCACGCTTCGCGTTGCCATACGCATGGCGCCCTCTGCCAGGACGCTTTCGGCCTGCCACGCATTCCGCCTGCCACCTCGCCTCTGCCACGTCTTCGCCCTGCCACGCTTCGCCCTCCATCGCTTCGCCCTGCCACGCTTCGGCCCATGCCAACTCTTCGCCCTGCACCTTTCGCCCTGCCAATCTTCGCCCTGCACGCTTGCGCCCTGACAACGTTCGCCCTGCCACGCCTTCGCCCCACACTGCCCAAGCTTCGCCCTGCCACGCTTCGCCCTGCCACGGCGTTCACCCTGCCAACGCTTCGCCCTGCTAGCTTCGCCCTGCCTATCGTTTGCGCCTGACCACACGCTTCGCCTGCCACGCTTCGCCATGCACACGACTTCGCACCTGCCCACGCTTCCCCTGCCCAACGCTTCGCCTGCCACGCTATGCGCCCCTGCCACGCTTCGCCCTGCACGCTTCGCCCTGCCCACGCTTCGCCCTGCCAACGCTTCGCCTTGCCAACGACTTCGCCTGCCACGCTTCGCCCTGCACACGCTTCGCCCTGCCACGATGCACCCTGCCACGATTCGCCCTGCACGATCGCCCCTGCACCACGCTTCGCCCTGCCCAGATTCCCCTGCACGGCACACTTCCGCCTGCCCACGCATTCGGCTGCCGAACTGTGCGCGGGCCTGCCACGGCTTCGCCTGCCTCGCAATCGCACTTGCCTCGAGCGGGTGGAAGAAGCTGTGTTGCCGGGGCAGCGAGGCGGTGACCGCAAGCGGCGGGCGGGGCAGGGAGAGCGGGGCGCGGCAGGGTGGAGAACGGCGCGGGGTAGCTAGGCGCGGATGAAGCGGGACGGGGAGAAGCGGCGCGGCGGGTGGGGCGATGCGGGTTGGAGCATTGCAGTAGGGGCATGTGAGTGGTTGCGAAGACGGGTTGGAGTGGTTGCGATGCGGGGTGGGAAGATGGGGATGGGGTCGGGCGGGACTTGCGTGAGGAGTCAGCGCGGGGCGATGCGGAGTGACATGCGGGGCGGGGGCGGGGGGGGCCGGGCGAAGGGGAGCCGATAAGGGAGTCCGCTGGAGGGTTTTGTAGCCTTTCCGCTCTACGCCTCCCTCTCCTTTCCATGGCTTTCGCTCTTCGCACGCCCCTCAACCAATGCAACGGCCGACGCGCCGTCTCGTTGGCGCTGACGGTCGGGCCGACGCCACTTGTGGGTAGGACGGCGCCAGTGCGCCAGTTCCCGCTGGGTAGTTCCGAGAGAGCTGACGGAGCCGAGTTGCCAACCTTGGCTTGCAGACACCTCAGAAGAGATCAGAACTTCTAAATCAATATTGACTTTCAGTAATTTTATATTTCGAATTTTATAAGTTTTTTCTTAATTATTAAGTTTTTATTACGTAATCACAATCTTTTCGTGTATTAGCTTGCGTACAACAATCTCAATAACTAGCAATTACTTAGAAGGTTGTAAAAGATGGTTTAAGATTGAGACTCTGCACTTTTTATATATTTGTTATTTTTTCATACGAAGTCGCAACTCTCCTTAGAAGCATGATATGTTTAGAGTGCTTTCACTAATGTCATTTAAATGCTTTTGGCTTAATGATCCTAATGCACTCGTGAAGTCAGAGTTTTGTGGTATACATGAGGACAACGCTACCGTGATGTCAATTCTTATTTGCGCTCGCAGGCAATAATGTCATCAGTGATCAATGGAGCATATTTATCGTCGGTGTAAAATGGGTTGTCTGCATCGAAATAAACAAAACAACAAATAGCTTCAAAGTATACTACACTTTATCCTCTACAGAATAAAACGCTGAACATGTGAGTGATTATAAGAAGCAATGTAAAAAATTCCTGCGACAGCGTATTATTTCTGAATGGGAATTACCAATCATGGGTATTCCCTATCAAGAATAAGCTCGAAGGTTTGGCCACAATTTGGATTATCAGGCTACATACAACCCGCAAAAACACATTTACGTGGCCAGTCAATGTTGCACTAACTATCGTGGCTTTACTGAGAGCAGTGATTATCTCTCAGAACCCAAAACCAAATTATTGTGCCACAGAAGGGAACTAGATATTATACCAAATCTAACAAAACTGTTCCGTAAGCTTTCACAAATTTAGGGCGCTCTATTATGACTTTTTATGGCTTATTACTCAGTATCATGATTGGGAAAGAGCGTTGAAAGTATTCTGGCACTCGTAGTATGAAGCTAAATATTCAGATTTTTTGGAAATTAATTAAAGATGTTTGTCAATTGCCAACAATATCTTTATTCAATTCAATCAGCAGCTTCAGATGGCTTAGCGGCCATCCATCATCACGTTGTTGTACAAGAAGAAAAACACAACAAAAAAAAACATTAAACATGGTGAACATTAACAACAAGAATTATGATAAAGGTTACAAATATTTACAATTTTCTTCGGAAAATATACTTTGACAAAAACGGGGAGAAAGAAAAAGTGGTGGTGGGGGGGTTAAGGCCTTAAGGTGCTAAGACAAATGCGAATGAAAATGAAATAGGAACGTAAGAAATTATTTATTATACGAAAACGATAGAATGTGAGGAGGGTGGTGGTGGAGTGGACCGTTCTTACCTGCTAGACAGGAAGACAACTAAAACGACTACGCGGGTGGGCGAGCCGAGGGGCTTAGTAGTCTCGGCCGTGGGGTGGAGGAGGGCATATGGCCTGGGTGCGGTGCGCTTGAACCGTGCCGCTCCGGCGGAGTGTGGTTGTTGGCGAGTGGGTGTTAATAGTCAATTCTTAGTAAAGGAGCACACGGACGTATTTGTTTATGTTTCCATTAATAAGTTATTAATTTAAATGAATAATGTAAGGGTTTTCTAAGTTAGTCTGGTGTGGTCAATCGGATTTTCCATTTCCAGTACTATCGAATGTTGTGTGTGGATTGGAATGTTATGGTGCCTTCTGGAGTAAATGATTGGCATAAGTGAGGATTTACAGGTGTTGTGGTTTCAAGCAATGTATGGTGTTCCTTGATTTCGTGTGTATGTGAAAGTCTGGCCTGTTTGACCATATATAATATTTTCGGCTTCGCAGTCGTGGGAATGTCAGAGAATAAGACGCGCCTTTTTTCTAGAAATATGTGTGTTCTTTTGGGGGAATACACCATTTTTTCTTTAGGGAATTTTGTGATTTGAATGAAACTTGTATACATTCTTTTGAATTAATTGATGTGCGACTTTTTCTGAACAGGGGTCCAAAATAAGGTTAGCAAGAGTGCTATTGTCTCGTGTTATTTGTTATAAGAGAAGTGTAAGTCGTAACATTCTTTTGTTTTTGTTTGACTTTTGCATTGCGTGCGCTAGTACTGTTGTTAAGTATTTGAAGTAATTCTGTACTGTAAGCCGGTCTAGACTAGCAATCGTGTTGTATGGTGTGCAGTTTTTCAGAGAATGAAATTTTGTGTCAGACGGGGAGGCTTAGCTAAGGTCTGTGTATAATCGTAGTGGATAGGCAGATATGTTTATGTTGAATAGGATGTTGTGAAGAGTATCGCTGGATAGACAGCAGTGTCGTGTGGTATGTAGCTGGATTGTTTTCTGAAAATGTTGAAAGGTATGTTTGTGTTTCAGATAATGTTGTGAGTATTACAGGTCTAAAAATTGATAAGAGTGATTAGTCGATGAATCCAAATTATCTGTAGTTTTGTGGTGAAACCATGAATGTTAGGTATGTTGTGCTGTTGAGAAGTACAGTAATACATGTGCATCATATAGTACATAGTCGCGAATTATCAGCGCTGTGTGCCGCTCGTGATGTAAACTAGTACTAACATAAAATACTGTGCTTCATCAGGAACTTTACGCTCACACGACTGCATCTCCCCTACAGTGGACGGCTGTTTGAAGAGGACTGTGGCGAGGACCGGGTCTTACAACCAACTCATCTCCACGAAAAAGATGTACAAAAGGGTAAGTTGAGCCCGCCTTATCTGCCACTGCAAATACTAAATGCACCACCCATCCTACAAAGCTTTAACGTAATGACAAATAGCACAGACTCAAAGTCGGTCATGTCCACCAGTTCCACCTCGTGTTTGCCAATCTTTCATCCACTGTTTATCCGACCACTGACAATTCTCTCTTCTAATAGCTGACTCAAATAACTGTCCACGACCACACCCCTTAACGTTAACACTCATCATAAAAAACAGTTATGTTCGTCAAAGCGACTACTAACATCTAAATTTTTCATAATATTTCCGTTGTTAGAGCCGGAAACTATGACATACCGCCCACACTAACTTTAAAAACTACACAGAATCCATTCATCTAAAACACAAACCTCGGGATAATTAACAGTCAAGAACAAGGAAAGTTCTGACTTTCACCACGCCCAACACCTTGCCAAATACTCACTAGAAGAGAATTAATGTTCATATCAAAAGCAGACAAAGGCAACACATAGTGAATTTTTTCTTAATAAACAAATGGTGTAAATATACGCAAAAAATCTATGCTTTTTCTTTATAACACCAGACTGAAAAACTTTCCAACGACTTTCCACCCAAGGAATAAGTATCTTTGGCCATCTTAAGCAAGAACTTAAATATTCTCAAGCCATTTTTTCCGTATCCCCAAACAATACATACCAACAACCCTTCTCCCCCTAGACTCTTATGGCCTTCCACCAAAAAGAAAATACTCCATCAGACCTGTAGTCTCTTACACTAACAATTAACACACAACTTGCTCTCATAAATTATCATGAGTGCCGTCTTGCAGTGAAGACACGCTCAGTTCAAACCTGCGTAATACTGCCTAAAAACTAGCCTGATCTAATAGAGAAAAAATTGAACACATCCTGTCGCCATTCCACATGCAATAACTAGTTTGCAGTGGTTGGATGTAAACCGAATATATTCCCATAGTCTTTTTCCAAACTTTTTTTTTGCCTCCTTTTGGGACTCTCTCATAGGGTTAAAAAAATTTACCTAATATTATATTTATATGAGGTAATTGTGTACTTAGACAAATCATCAATGGCCTTCAGCATCCCGTTTCGAAATGAACTCCAAAACCGTCTTCAATGCTTATGCATGGACAAATTACTTTCACTTTCGACAATAAATTCTTATAGACAAACTTCAAGGAATTCGCTATGGGCTCACCTCTCTCTCCTCTCCTTGCCAGATATATTTATGGACGCTTTCGGAACAGACCATCTTCCTTTCAAATGCATTCACTTCTCAAAAACAATACATATTGGCACCGTTAGTAGACGACATCCTTGTTCTCTGGACCGGTACGGACTATGTATTTCAATTGAAACCTGTTTACTGACTTTCTGGTCTAACGAGCACAAGCGATCCGGGTCGTTACATTACAATCACCGTATTGATCAATTTTTTGAAACAATGAATTAAAAAGCTCTGTTATTAGAGATGGCAAATAATCTTCGCAGACCTTCTATTCCATTTTTTTAGTTTTTTCTCTTTAGGGTATTCTTGCTATTCGAAACACTATACGCAGATTATAAAATTATTTTCTCATAAACAATTAAATTAAATTTTTGAATTACCAGTTTAATTTTCTGATTACCATGTATCGGAAACTTTCTGCGAACATGTGAGGAATATGTGAGGGAACATTTGGGGGATAACTTTCAGGGAACATATGAGAGAACATTTGGAGAACATTTGGAGAAATACTTAGGTGGCATTAGGGAAGCATTTGAGAAAAATTTGAGGGAACTCAACGAAACGTGCGTTAGAACATTTTGAGAACTTTGGGGAGAAAATTTGCGAAAGTATTTGGGGTAATATTTGAAAGAATATTTCAGAGAATACTTGGAAAAAGTATTTGCAAAACATTCTGGAGAACTCTTGTGGGGACATTGGTGGAACATTTCGTGAACATTTGAAAATAATTTGGAGAATATTTGAAGATCATTTGGGTCAGATTAGTAATTTGGGGAATAAGTGGGTGAATTTGGAAGAAAACATGGAAACATTTGGAGAAAATGTAGGAACCCGTGATAAACGAGATTATAAGTAAATATGCGAAATTACAAGCGGAGATACACTTAGAAAACAAGAAAAGGAACATGCAAGGTAAAATGCAATGTAACATGCAAAGTATCATGTAATGTAAATATCCAAGGGATGACTGTGCAAAGAATTGATTGAAATATGAACTCTTTCGGTACCCCATTGCAGGGTAATAAAAAACAGGCAGAACCTAGAAATATATGTGTAATTAAATTGCCGGGTTAATAAGTCCATCGTGAGTAGCCTACAGTGTTTCAATCTGCAGTTCAGGCATTGTCCTGGCGTTAGGATCCGGTATAAGCCACTGTCACTTTTAAAAGAAAGATTTACAAAGAGTGGAATGTTTTGCACGGGTCCAGCTAGTTAGCATTGAAAACTAAAACAAATAAAGTAATAGATTCTATTTCAGTGACATTTTTGTCTGTTTCAAATAATATGGCACACCATGTTTATATTAGACACTAAGTACTACGTTCTAAGTACATAATTTGTTAATTGCAACTATAACACCCGTGTTACAACGTTACAAAACAGGTTTACACACGGCAGTCCTGTTTACGGAAGATAAACTGATTAACAGATGTTATCCGTTCCCGTGAACATGTAAACAAGGTCAAATTGCCGAATTGGGTCTTGAAAATACAATAGTGCAAATTTATCTGGGAAAATGAAGAAAGATAAACAGTGGTACCTTCACACGAATACATCAATGTATTTTTTTCTTGCCCATTCAGAAAATAATATTTATCTTTAAAAAAAATTTAATTTAAGAATAATAAATTTAGGTCGAAATTTGACTGCAAATCTCAAATTAATTAAGATATGAACCCGAGATGAACACTAACTTTACATGTGTTATATTCACAAAAAAATCACCCCTCTCAATAGTTCACTGTGTAAAGGTACACACCCTGCTCAAAGGCCTATAATTCGTTAAAGGTACAAACAGACATTTTGTGAATATTTTTAGTATTTTTTAATGTTATTTTTAGAATTGAAAACTGAAATCTACTTAAACGATGTAGATCTTCTGTCAATTGTTAAATATTTGATGCAGATAATCAAAGAAAATTACTTCATTATCAATTAAACACCACTCTTTACGATCGTTAAATCAACATTCTAATATATCGTCCGCGTCGGCAACATTAAGTGCCACATCTTTGCGAGATATAAAGTGTAAAAAAGAAATTCCTGGGCTGTGGCCCTGCGCCAAGGTAAACCCTCCGGCTGGGCGGTGGTCGGGCGGCCGCAGGGCTCGCCGTCGATGGAGACGTCCTTCAATCGCGAGCTCGCGGGCGTCTAATAGGGGTCCCGGCGGGAGGCTGATTGCAGAGGAATTAGCGCACGTATTTCGCTGGTAATCTCGGTCTCATGAACTCCACGCTCGCTGCGCTGCGGCCGTCCGCGAACCCCGCACTGTCCCACGCGCCGCTCCCGCCCGCGCCGTCCGCGCCCGCGCTCGCGCCCGCGCTTCGCGCCGCCATGCCCGCCTGTCCGTCCTCGCATCTACGATGGGCGCGGTCCCCCGCCGTCCCGTCTGGAGCGCTCCCGACGACCCAGGCGGACGGTGCCCTCCCGCCTATGATGCGGCGGCACCTGCGGGCTTCCGCGGCACAACCGCCGGCCGGCCGCAACCACCCGCTCATCCCGCCTCGGCTCACCACCATCCGCTCCGGGTGGTCGCCGGGCCCCGATGGGAAAGGCTGCCCGCCGTAAGTGGAAGGCACAGATAGTAGCCCCGCCCGATAGATTCGGCCTTTTTCTGTGGACCCCTGGCGGCTGCGCGAGCGCGACGCCTGCCGGCCGGGGGTGGTGGGTCGGCGCTTGTGGGGCGTCAGTCGCTGGGCGGACGCTCGGGGTGCGCGGGGCGCCTGAGTGGCGCGGGGCGCGCCGAGACCTGTTCGGGTCGGGTGTCACGCGCGCAAGCCCCGGCCTTCCGCCCCGCCTCGCCCCGGCCTCGGCTTCCGCCCCGCCTCGCCCGCGCCGCGCCGCGGCGGCTCAGTAGACCCCGCCCCGCGTGCCCCGTATTGGCCGCCCTCAACCCCGCCATTGACGCTGTGTCAGTCTGTTCGCCCCACGCCCCGCGCCGCCGCGCCCCCCGCGCTCGCCCCGCGCCAACGTAATCTCGTTGCCGCTGCGCCAGATTTTGGTCGTGCGCCGGCCGCACCGGCCCCAAGTCACCCTGCCGCCTCGCCGCCGCTGCAGCAACGCTCTGCTGAGAGCTCCGTCGCGCCTTTGCTTCTTTTTCGCGCTCCCGGAATATGCACCAGATGTTGCCGTCAATACGTTGGTGGGGTAACGGTAGCATGAGAAAGACAACCGTCAAGAGAACGCCCAAGTCAATTGTCATGTCAAACACCAAGAAAGTATCAAAGCAATTCTAAGTCAGCTGTCAAAACAATCGTCAAGATCAATGCCAAGAAAAGCGGCAAGAAAAATGCACGACGACCGTTACGGCCAGGCCGGACAACAACGAGGACAGTCACTCACTTAAGCAACCGTAAGACAACCGTAAAATTAGCTGTAAAGAGAGCGCCGACACAACACTCAAGACAACCACCAACATCATCGACAATCATCAAAAAACCATCCAACCATAATCGTTTCCAAATCTAGACCACTTTAGAAGTCAATAAATGTGCCTACCAAGTGTATCAATTTACTAAGTTTACTACAAAGTTCCCTTTATATGAGACTCTCTCGTTACCCCCATTCTGTTACCCTCATTCTATCACTACCACCACCAGTTAAAAAATCAAGTTCAATGCCGAACCTACCGCAAATCCATCAGTCTCTTCCTGATTTTTCTCCATTGTAGAGAGACTGATTCCAGGAATTGATTTTGTATCTTAAATACAAAACTAATGTTTCTCATCCAGCAAATAATGAGTTCAAAACTGAAAAAAGGAACCTATCCCAACTTCAAATTTATCATATCTGTTTAGTAGAAAAATATTAAAGTTATATCACCTTAAGGATTACCGTTACCAGTTTAAAGTCCCATCATCCCATACGGAACAGATACTACTCACACAAAAGGCACACCCCACATTATCACATCAAACCTCGTCCTCTTCCGGAAAGTCGACCGAAGGAGAAAGAGGAGAAGGAGAAGACGAGGAATATGAATCCCAACTGCTTATCCCTACGCAACCCCGACGCCTTTGGGAGATATTGCAGGTAGAATGTAAAAATTCATATGTTCGTCCCCGACGGCTGAGCTCCATATCCAACCTCGCTCGCTCGCATCGCTCCTTCGGCGCCTTCATAAGGTCAGCGGAAGAGCACCACGCGTCTCGTACGCTTTTCGCTTTTCGCTCGCCTCCGCTACCAGCGCTCTTATGAAATCTGCACCACCTACTGCTTTATTGCATTAAGTTGGTACGGTGTTCACACTTGTAGATTCGCTCTTATTTATATACATCGTCTGTAAAATTGGGAATAAATCATATTGTATTCGAATATCAAAATATTCTTCAATTTACCGATTTTTGCAAAACGTTAATCATTCCTGTAGAACAAATTTTTACAACGAAAAAGCAACAATCATAGAAAAATCTAATTTTCACCACTTATGTGTGACAACTAAATTACCTTCACTTTTTATCTATTTATTGAATGGTCAGTGACACTTTACTGTCGGCCTGCAAAAAAAACATGTCTATACAAACAATAAGCCCTACACAGTAAACAAAACACTAGGGAGTCATGAATCAACACGGCTGTCGCCTTCAACATTGAGAATCATCCCAAGGTTATATATTCGTATTTATACGTTTCCATGAATTCAAACTGAAAAGTAATGTACGTAAGTTGTAGGAAATTGCGTTTGGCGTATTCAATTCTTTCTGCAGTAATTACATAAACAACTATTCAATTTGTTTGTAATTTTCTATGCTAGTTCCCCACCAGTTTAGAACAGTGATGTATTTTCCACGTAAAGAAAATGTACAGTAGAATCCTACATATCCGACCTGTATATAACCGACTCCTCGGAATACCTGATCCATTTCCTTCTATTTCCCCTAGAGTGTTCGTCTTCGAATGTCGAAGGTCATCTGGTGTTGTGGTACTTCATCATAATATGGTACAGTAAGTATTGTAAGTGTTATGAGTTGTTTGTAAGGGTATGCCAATACAGGTTTATCATTATTGTAATAAACATAATATAAACATATATATTACAATATTATATATTCATATATTTGCGTTTTTATTCATTTTTGTTGTTCTGATAATCCAACTTTTTTGTATTTAAAAAAATCTCGTGCTAGACGACTTTACGAGACTCCAGTATATTAATGTTCAATTGAATAAGACGATTTTACTAGCGATGATCCGCTAGAAACTTAATTTTCGAATTGGGCACATCTCTGATAGCAAATGCACATTTGAAATTATCGTACTTCATTTCAATCAGACGCTGTGAAAGAAAGGGGCATCACTGTCTTGTTTTCCTTACCGAGGCAGCTGCGAAAGGCTATTCACCAAAGGTAAAAAAAATCCTCAGAACAAATTAAGTGATAATTTCATACCTTATAACCAGTCAGAAAAGAACCTAGAAACAATACGACATATCATGAATTTTACAGTTGTATTTCAAAATAATATAAGAATTGTCAATGAATTAATATGGAAGTTCATAACTTCTTAAAGTAGTACATAAATATTAAATTATGTTAAAAATGTAATCTGAAACTACCTTAAAAACAAACTTGATTAACTTCATTCGTCTCCAGAGGATATGAACGTCTGCGACACATAAGACCTTTATGTGTTCCTTGTTAACAATGTCAGGCACTGATTAAGAAAGTCTAGAACAAGTAATATTCTACAGTGACTTACTGTCATGTTCCTTCGTGGACTTTGTGTTCTTTCCTAACTTTCTTGTTAAGAGAGCTCTGAAGGTGTGATCGTTTTATATTCAATGTATATACCGTATATCTCTGAGACTTGAGAGTTCCTTAAGCTACTATCACAAGCTTATTAAAGCATATATTAAGCTTCTAAAAATGGTAGAATATGAAAACAGGAAGAAAGAAAAATTACTTTTTACCTCTTCCATTTTCAACAGTATTTTAGAATCTACATCTGAACGCAGTATACTTCGGTAATGCAACCTGATTCTTAATGAGAAATTAATATGTAATTTAATTCTCAAAGAGCGTTTTAATAATGTCTGCAACATACATGTTTCACTAAAATACTTTCATTTTAATACAAAAATAGAAAAGAATGAAAAAGCTGAAGCGCACCTCATACTTCTTATTCTCGAGAATGAGGAAATTTTTTAAACACTTTAGTAAAATGGACATTGTAGAATACTATATTGATCCCGTTTGATTTATTTCATTTCCGAAACTACTAATATTTACATCATATTTTCACTTACTATGCAGAATGGAGTAATATTTATAACGAAAAAAGAACCAATATGAGATTACAAAAGTATAGTATCCCTGATGACGAAAATGGAAGAACCTTACCCTCTCCATCACCTCTATTTTCTTACACAATGCTCGACAAGCCTTCTCTTAAGAGCGATCTTTCCAACGGCCCATCATCACCGCCATTTCCTTGAAGTGTAGTCTCACGAGACTGACCGACGGCGCTTTACTGCCCCTCTCCATCACGCCTTTGTCCCCGTTCGTCTCGATCAGCCGCCCCCGTTCGCGTCGAGCCCGTCTTTTATCCTCCGAAGCCCTCAAGCCACCGTCGCCACAGCCGCCCTCGCCGCCGAGGGAGACATACGGGTGGCGCCGGCCTCGCCCCTGGCGGCACCCCTCCCGTCCCGGCCGCAGTGTCCGTCGCGGCCACCCCCTCTCGAGCCAGGAGCCACCGCTAACAACGCGTAGCGCTGTGCATCTCCACACGAGGACTTTAGGTCTTCGGTCAAGAATTATCTTCTGTGGTTGTGTAGCTAACTTTGTAGATATTGTGTTCATCACCGTCGTTATCGTTCTCGTTGATTTCGTTTTGAGCAGAATTATTTTCAGTTATCACTAGTTTTGTTCGTCGACAAAGGTCAAAAGCGTCATCACCAACGTCATCGTGAATATCAAGATCCCAAACCTCGACATCCCATCACAAACCTCGTCATCCCATCACAAACCTCGTCATCCCATCACGAACCTTGACATCATATCACAAACCTCGATATCACATTAGAAACTTCGACATCACATCACAAACCTCGACATTACAAATATTGACGCCACGACATTACAACCATCGACATCACAAACAACGTCATTACATCGTCACCACTAGCATGGCCATCACAAGTATTGTCAGTACAAGAAACCGTATTACAATCTTGATATCACCTAGTTGAAGAGATTAATATATTCACCAAAAGAAAAAAACGTTGGATGCTTGTGTTTATATATATTTTCTCACTCTCGTAGGATAAAAAACGAATGTAATTCTCTATGGCCCTTCCTTTTTTAACATCAACTGTGGAGTGCATGATAAATACCTATACAGTATTTGAGTATAACTCCGAATGTGTGTGGATGTGCGTTTGTACGGTTCCGTCACTTGCGGCTAGGCTACTTCCCACGCACCTATCTAGACGTATGATGTGTCATTCAACGCCTCTCGATCTTCTGTTGGGGAACTGGTAATTTGTTTTTGTATCCAGCTACAATCATAATTTTCAAATTTTGTAGTTTTGAAATGTTAACTTTTTGTAATTTTCGAAAGTACAGAGAGTTCGCCAAAAACGTGACCAGCACCACACGCTTTACTTTATTTTCATACATATAGGGAAGAAATTTAAACAAAATATTGACTGGCTTTGAAAAATATATTACAAATCCAAACAGCCTATAACTGCCCTAAAATTAAACAAAAAAAAATCATATTTTTAAAAAATTGAACGTGGCCTATCTTAAAGATCTGTCACTAAGAAACCGATTTCATTAAGGAAAAAATCTTGATCTTCAATATTATAGTTGCAGCCAGAAAGTTGTAGGACAAAATTTAATGAAAAATGTTTGGAGCCATTTTTAAAGTTTCATTAAACATAACATATGCGTATGAAACTCCCTCAGCCCGTATAGCTCGATATAAAATAAAGTTTGTAGACAAACCGCTGAACAGTTCAGGCGCTAGCGTTGACCGCAGGCGGATGGACTGACGGACGTTTTAGCGTCAATCGCTTTGTTGGTATAATGGATACATAAAATGTCGATTCTAGCTACACCACATGTTAGAGGAAGTAATTTGCTATACATAGTAATAGGATTTATCCATTTTTTTAGGTGCCAGAGCCCGGCAATTGGAGTTTTTCTGCAGAAAATTCGCCTTCTCCGGCGCACGAATTACAATACTTTCCCTTACAAAGAAAAAGAAATAAAATATCTTACGAAGTAAGAATAAGAAAGTAAAAATAAACAAGATAAAATAAATGAAGTGAAGATATTATATTTTCATGAAGATAATTCAGATTTGACCATGGTACTGCCACATCTCCACCTGACGTTTCTTATTATTCGCTGGCATTAACATTAGAGCCACCGCCTCCGCCTCCGCCGTCGCCCGTGGGTCTCCGCGAACACTCTCCCGGCATGGTGGAGGGGGGGGCGCTGCGTCTGAAAGGCAGCCGCCAGCCTCTAATCGGCGGGGGAGGGGGCGTCGCCCTGGGGAGGCACCTCGAAGGGAGCCGGCGGTTGAGGCGACGCCGGCGCGGAGAAGGCGATGGCACAAGGGAACGACGTGAAACTGTGTAGATGAAGAGGGGACGCGCATCTAAAAATGTGAGCCGGGCAAAAATAGCGAGAGGAATAAATAGGGGAAGTAGAGGCAAATTGGCACAGGGTACATGGCAGAACAGAAAATAATCTGTCTTGCCTTCCATATCATTAAGTGTGTTGTAGAGAACTGAAAAAATGGGGAAACAAATCAGTTCAAAAAATTAAATAAATATTTAAGAATATTTTGGAATTGCAAAAATGATTTTATGTAATGATTACAGGAAAATAGATTCTTTCTGGTTCATAAACCAAGAGTTAATAATAATAATAATAATAATAATAATAATAATAATAATAATAATAATAATTTTAATAATAATAATAATTTTAATAATAATAATAATTTTAATAATAATAATAACAATAATAATAATGTAATAACAATAACTTAAGAAATTTAAAAAAAATATTTCTAACCTTGATAAAAAAACGAATTCGTTGATTTCAGAAATACGCCATTTTCCGATTTCGGTCCACCAATTTTAATGATAAGAAATCGTTTGCAATAATATTTATTGGTTTCAGTTTTAATAACGAAACAACTTTCAAAGCAGATAAGAAAAAATCCAGAAATTACGAATACGAAGTAAAAGATCGAGGAGTAATAACGAGCAAGGACGAAGTGCGGAGAAACATTGAAGGTAGACGAAACGACGAAATCGGAAATTAAGTTAAGACGAGCCGCAAGGCGAGGCACGGCGCGACAGGCGGGCGGATGCCAAGA
>BOPP01000009.1:7246942-7265884 GCA_017312745.1 Gryllus bimaculatus | reverse complement strand
CTGCCACCTCCTTCCCCTCCTCCCTCTCCCTTTCTCTCGCTCCCCCTCTCTCTTGCTTTCCCTATCTCTCGCTCTCCGTCTCTCTCTTTTTCTCTCTCCCTCACGCTCTCTCGCTATGTCTCTCGGTATGTATCTCTGTGTGTCTATTTCTCTCTTTGTTCCTCTTATACACATGTAGTTTCTGAGCGGCTGGGGTAATATCGACAAGCTACGGACCAGCGAAAATGTAATAGAATGTTCAAAAAGATTTCATCCTGTATATTACGACGTGATAAACATTTCTTTGAGGCCTTTAGCCTCAAAATTTTAGTGTTTAGTGCCCTAAAAGCTTCATTTAGAAGTTATTTAACGATAGAGTAAAAAGTCCATCCGTGCGTTGCGGGTTGCATTGGACATGGATATTTAGTTTCTTTCGTAAAGTTTTCAAATATTTTAAGAGTTATTCTGTTAATGTAAAAACACTTGTATTCCAAAACAAAACGCCATTTCAGACAATTATGCCATTTTGTGAACACAGAAAATGAACAATGAAAAATGATAAGATGCCTTTAATTGGGCCAAAATGTTTCGACAATATACAAATTAAAATTGCATTTTCGTTTGCCAGAGAAAATTTAATTTAGTTATGTATTTTCAACTTAATCTTGCGTACACTTAGAATATTTATTTATCGTATAATGAATTAGACATTGTTGAACACGATAAATCGAAATGAAGTAACTAGTTCTTGTATTGAAATTTTAATGCATGTCCTTACCAAAAAGCGTCACTTGAAAAAGGAGATTAAATTAGGAGAATCGGTATGGTTTCATGAATTTTGTATTCATGAATAATTAATTCCTGCAAAGTTCAGACGTCTGGGGCGTTGGACAAAAGTAAATGAACAAAAAAGTCCGGAAGAGTTTTCCGTAAAAAGAAGGAAAGTAAAACATTCAAAACGATAGTTGAAGATGTAAAGCAGTGGGGCATTATTATTAAATCAGGCTTGAAATTCAAGAAACTAATGAGAAAGACAAAATGACATTTGCCAAGAAGAAATAGATGGCACAAGACAATGGGGATTATATTCGCACAACTCTAAGCTTATCAGAGATATTGCTCTACATTTTAAGTTAGAAAATATTTCAAATAATTTGTATTTGATATCGCATATTTTTCGCACCGTATAAGAAAGGGCAATCACTACATTTTAGTTTATGTACCTGAATTTTCGAAAAATGAAAATAATGCGAGGAAGTATGTGCTCTTCGGGTACCACTACTTTCTCCTACACAGAAGTATATTCAGAGTATTATAGAACAAGTTTTTTGTTTCAAATCGCCCATCAGACTACCTTTACGTTTGACTTTCCGTTTGCAAACATCACTAACGCCTGATATATTCGTAGGAATTTTTCTAAAATTGTCATTAATCGATCACCACCGATTTGAGGCGCTACAACTTTGAAAAGAATTCATTAAAATTTGGGAGTAAAGTTCTTGGTACATTTTCAAGATTTTCTCAAAAGTGACTTCAATTTTATTGTTAAATCTATTGCAATAACAGAGTACAAAACACTTAAAAAGATAGCAGAGCCCCTATTTTCAATGCTATCCTTAAAAGTCCAAAACCTGCAAAAGTTCAAAATTCACAATTAGCTCTAAAATGATTTTAAAGTATAATGTTAAATGCATTGAATATTCGATATAATAATGTAATCCTTTAGTTTTACACTTATTTTATTGCATTTGGTTTTATAAAAAGGTATTTTTAGTATATTTTTCACAAAGCTCTGTAAATTTTTATAGCGTAGAGAAAGTTAAAAATGTGGAACAGGTCTAACTTTCGTTGAAATATCTAAATTTTCGACAATTGCGGAAGTATATTTTTTGCATCTTTCTGCAAATACAATGAGAATAGATATTTTTCTTAAATGAAATCTGTTCTATAAGATCATGAAATAAAGTCGTGTACAATGTTTCGAAAATGAGATTAGTTTTTGCGTAATTTGGGATGAAATGTAAGTGATTTTTATACAATTGTGGTTTCAAAGACCGCTCCAAATTATTCTGTAACTTTTTCTTGAAAGTAGCAAAGAATGGTAAGAAATTGGTACTGTTTCAATTTCGTAGAAAACTGTATTTTTGTAAATTGCAAAATATTAACATTGCAAAAATTAATTCGTTGATAAAGATTTTTCTTAAATAAAGTGTGTGAAAAATTGTATCTTTAATTAAGGTCATAAGGTCATCTAGAATTTTTTGAGAAAAAAGAATAGTTTTCGAGATCTCCTAGAAATTATATCAATGTATACAAAATTGCTTAAAAACGCTCCATTTTAGTGTTGTTGTAGGCCCACTAGTTCAATTTTTATTTGCGTCTAACATCGTAATTACAGCCTTTTCACATCACAGCAAGAACGAATACGCTGCCTTTATGATGAAGTAACATTTGTTCATGTGTCTCATTTGCTATAGCATTGCACATTGTCTTGTTTAGATCTTATTCTAAACAAAATGCTTGATTAATCATTCATGTTACAAATCAGCGTTTATTCCATTTATTTGTTACATTAACTATTTTTAAAGCACATTTCAATGTGGTTTTACTTTTCAACTTCCATTACATAACATAAACTGTCTGTATCATTTTGTTGCGCTCAGGGCATAGACATAATATTTTTAATTTGCTTCTTTTGCTTCTTTTAAAAAAGCTTCTAAAAATGCTTCTTTTAAAAACGAAATGTGTATTAAAAGGAAGAGTATAGAAAAAATAAGGGGAAATGTACATAAATGTACAGTGAAGATGTCAACAAAATATCGTAATACTTAAAACTTCTTATAAAGAGGCTCCTTCCACTTATTGATTTAATGACATACTCAACTATAACATTACATCTACACACATTATATTTTTATTTCAAATTTGAACCAAATAGTTTTATTGATCATTGTACATAATAAAAAGAAAGCACAATATTCAATTTAATGTAGTATTTACTTTGTTCGTATGAGAGTGGGTTTATATAAAGCGGGAATATTGCTTTTCTGACGAAGGGCTGTGAACATTATGGCATTGGACATTCAGATTGCTCATACAATGCGCTATTGTCTGAAACCCCGCCTCTCAGGATACGTGTATCAGGCACGTGTGTGTTTTGTTTTGTGCAACTTTCAGACTAAGCAGTTTATATTGACAGACGTTTGTAATAACGAAGGTTGAAAGCAAAATGCCCCACTTCTCATAGTATACTCGCATAAAGAGAATATACGTTACACAAAAGCTGATAAAAGCATGTTTGCAGTGATGTATTATATTTTTGATAGAATAATAGAACACAATCATAAAATTTTGTTGTTTTTTTATGTCCTAGAATTGACAGTTTACGTTACCGTATGTGTAGTTACTGTATGTTTGTGGGTTTAGTTACTGTATGTGTAAAAAGCTTACATTTGTATCCAAATATTACTTTATTTGTGATTGCCAGAAAAAACTTTAAGAAAAAAGAACGTCTTGAATAGAAATACAATGTTTAAAAAAAGGACGATGAAGTATCTAGTTAGTAATCTTAATTTATCATCACTACATATGCTCTGCAAATAATTTTGAGTTTCTCATTTAAATCGATCTACTAAAACACTGATCTTTGAATGTACGATCAATTGGATGCTTTTTACGCACAACTGAAAGTTAGAACATTGTACTTTTCGGCCTACTTCCTCTAACTGTGGTAGTCTATCGTCCGCTTATGAAATACATGTTCTGAACTGTATCACCAATCTTTATCGCGGACATTTTTGACGTCGCATGGAATAAACGCGTGTTTGGTTAAGCCCAGCGGGATTGCAATTGCACATGAGCCAGGTCGGCAGTGATACATAACGCATGATTGCGCGATAACACGCGTGGGCGGGACCGGGCGCACGGGCACACATTACTTCGGCGGGCGATGCACTGACTTTGAGTAATGGAACGCGCCAGCAGCGCATGACAGCGGTGGAGACGGATTGGGATAACGTATTCTGTTGAGCGGGGCGAATACTCGAAAGTGCGCGGTGTATTTAACTCTTCCACTCGCACGAGAAGCAGTGCATGAAAGGGAAATGTACAGAACTGAACAATTTTCGTTTCATGTCTTTGAGCTCATAAGATTCGTATAATGCAAAGAATCCCTTGCCGATAGCTTAGATTGATTGATTACTTCGTGATTCGCACGGATAAACGGCAATGGTCATTATTCCCGTAAGTGTTATTACCAGATCTGGTATACCCGTATCTGGTTATTACCATATATGCGGTATTTCTTCCTCGCTGGGTGGCGAGACACGGCGCTGAATTACACGTCAGCTTGCAAACTTTTCCGCTCCTATCTAGGAAAGCTCCGGACTGGTCTCCATACTTTTGCACTAGTGTAGTGCTTACAAGTATGTGTGGTGAAAGTACGTTAATAAGGAGTGGTGGGTAGAACAAGAACGATGAACAAAAATCGCACGCTGTCCGTGGCTCGTTTGTTTGGATACTGCCCTGACATTCGCTGCTATTGATAAGAAATATCCAAAAGAAAGTACTGAGGAGAGAAGCTGGCTGCTATAATACTCTTCCAGACAGCTGTTGAATTCTATCAATGTCTCGTCAATGTGGCAAATCTTGCAAATGCTAGAACTCGAACCCTAGAACCTTCAGGTCATATGCACTACAGTGACCTCAGTTGATGTCCTGAGTCTCCTTAGCAGGATTATTTTGATCTTTCATTGAGGTTTTGACAAAGAACACTTTAAACGTCTTGATAAAAAATATATTGCATAATTACGAAATTGTTGAAAGTTGTATTAGAAACTAAAAGTTAATAAAAAACCGCTTATTCAAGAAAATTGACTCAAAGTCATCACATACATATGTGTAAATAAAAAGTCATCGAAATTTCATATAAGTCAGGAAGTATTATAACACTTTTATTTTCATCTAGATGAAATACAATGTTTGTGACAATCTCATAACTAGCGATTTAAAACAAATATAATGGGTTTTATAGAACCGCAGAAGTATTTGGTATGATCCAGGTGGCAAGAGCATGTGCCGACCCTGCGCCTCGGTCCGAAGGGTCGCAGGTTCTTGCCCCGCTGTAAGTATTGTTGTTTGTCTCTTGTTTTTCCGTAGATAAGTACTGTCGCGAAAGGCCTTGTGAGTCATCTGACCACAGAGCGGGAAGTCCCCACGTGTGTTAAGTGTAAATGTGAATATGTGCCCCATGAGAGACTTAGTAGGTACCCGGCTCGGATAGCCGAAACCGGTATCCTGGAACAATTCCCAGGAAGGATAAAATGTGTTCATTTCGTTAATAAAGGTAAATATTAAAATAAAATTAATAATGGCTGTAAAGTGATGTTATATGACGTGCACGCGATTCTCACAAAGTGAAGATAACCTACTTTTTAAATAATAATAATATCAATGTACATTAGTAAAAAATGATAAATAAGGGAAATTCACGGAACAAAATTCACAATTTTCAAAGAAAACTTTAAATTATAAGTGTAATATTACATTATGTAGTTTAACCATTATTTTATTACAGTTCTTTCACAAAATTCCGTCATGGTCGAATTTCTGACAGGTCGAATCAATATTGCAACAAAGTAAATACACCAATGTGAAGTGCCAGTCGTTGATATTTGCCTTTTGTTTTCTCTCCTAAAATTGCAACGTAATGCAGTGTTCATGTTCTCTACTCTTCCCTGTGTATCTGCACAAAGTACACAAAATCCCAGCGCGGATTCGAGCTCATGCTAACCAAACAGACCGAACCTCCCCAATTCAATTTGAACAGGAATTTCTCTCTCTACAACGCTGAACACATCAACGTTTTGAATAGCGAATGATTCTCGTGATGAAGAGATCCCTGCGGAGTTCATCTGAATCTAAGTATACTTCTTAGATGCATTGGGAAAACTATTGCGTTGGTGCCTAAGGTTGTAGCGTTTTTACTTTCGTTTATATTAATAATATGTAGGGAGTACATATGCAAATGTAAAAATATGTAAAAATTAATTTATGTAATTATACCCTAATACCGAAAACATCATCACGGCAGTCCGGACACTGTATTTTATCCTATATGAAATTTTTCTAATCTAATTAAAGAAGTGGTTTGTTTGTCACTATGTAGATATTAAAGGCAATTTGTAAATAAAATAAAACTACCGTACCTAAATTAATTAAGTCAAACTAGATCAAAACATTTTAAAGTACTTATGTGAAAAGTTGTGCATGGTGACAATTTGAAATGTGTTAAAAAATTGCTTATTTCAAAAAATGACGCCCAAATATGAAAGAAGCTCAAGGAGAAAAGTACAATAAGCCTATCGCTTAGAACCACTTTTCACAAAACTATACTTGATCAAGAACTCATCAACACGCCTTCTCTAGCAGGTGACGCAGCTAACGCCGTTGTTGAGTCAGTAAACGCTTCGACCAGTTCAAAGGGTACAGTGGCTGACATCCTCTCGTTTTCCCATTAATTGTACACAGTATCCAAAAATAGTACTAATGTGGGGATACTATCCACCCAATTTTTTGTAACTACTTCACATTTCATTTTCCTGTTAGAAAATCAATTGCCAAACTATTTTGACGTGTATTTTCAACACATCTGCGCTCACTCAAATCCCACTGCCTTCACTATAATTTAACTCTACTACTGCACCGAATTTCTAGACCCTCAATCGACTCCTCTTGCTGTCAATCATACAGTTACGGTAACACAGTCCCGAGTACAATATTCACAACCGAACTCCACCCCGAAACCCCACCACTTATTTAGTCGTCACGGACCTTCAGGGGCGGTTTCCTCTCCACAAACGACCGCTTGCCCGTCCACCGCGATCGCGGGTCAGCCGTTGCCCCTCCCATTCCCCCACCCCCGCTCACGTCTCCGTCCCTTCCCCTCCAAAACCACCACCTCCGACCGCGCGCCACCCCTCTTCGCCACGCGTCCTCACACGCCGTTCCGCCGCTGTCTCGTCGTCCTGCCTTCGCCCCAGCCTCTCCTCATTATTAACAGTCCATGACTCCTCCTCCCGCACCCATCCCACCACCCGTTTGGCCACGCGCGGGGCGACCGCAGCGCTTCCCACTCACGACATTTCGTTGGCTCGGTTCGTTAACCGCCTGCCCCGCCCCAGCGGCGGACGCGGCACGCAAGAGCGCGCGGCGGGCGCTCTGTTCGGCCGGGGTGGGTGAGTGGAGTGGCAGTGGAGGGGCGGGGCGGCCCGGAAACACGTCAACGAACAAGGGACGCCGGAAACGAGCCGGCACCGGGCCGAACTCGGCTGTGTTACGCGCTCCGAGGAGAGGGGAGTCGGGCGGAGTGGCGGTGAGACATGCACACAGTGATCCGAAATAGATTATAAGACACGCGTTCCAACAAGAGAAGGGAACAATTACGAATGATTGGGCGTATTTCTCAGGGCAAATGTTACAAATGTCATGTGTAGGGGGGTTGGAAAATTATAATTTTTGTGAATGGGTGTGAAATGTCTCATAATGAAGTTAAACGCTTGACATTTCTTCTCTAATTGGTAGGAAACACGTAATTAACACGTAGGAAACATGTATTGATGTTTGACAGGTGCACAAAACTTCTGCATGAAACTCTGACCCAATAAACACTAATGCATGACGAGTTGCCAACGTATCCAGGGACAATGGTTGTTTTACGAAATTTACTACATGATCATTGGCTAACAATTATCAGCAACGCTTCCTCTGCATGCCACAGAAATTTGAAACATTTATTCTGATACACCTGTGTCCGTATTGTATTTATTTGCACTTTTGTCAGAAATTAAAAATGATTTATAGGCATGCCATCAGTAAAAAAGACTAAAGCTATGATTGATGAGAAATAGGTAGCAATAAGGATGCAATTTGCATGCAAACTCTCTAAAAACAAGTTTCTATATATCTCTCAAATTTAGGGAGACCAATGACCACGCAAAAATATAACAGCTAAACATTCTGCCTCAAAAATGCGTAACTGTTTGTAAGTGAATTGTACGACAATAAACGCTATGCAAAATGGAGCTATTTACCAAAAGGGTCAGAAAGGTAATTTTCAATTGTCATTTTCAGCGTATATAACACCAATATAAAGTCATCGTAATATTGGTGAAAGAAAAATTGAATTTATGGGTGAAACTTAAAAATACACTGGAAAAGGCGAATTACCTTTATTTTTCTGTTAGTTTTACCTACAATTTTATGTGTGTGTATGTGACTGAGTGAGTGAGTGAATGAGAGGGAGGGAGGGAGAGAGGGAGGCAGGGAGGGAGGGAGGGAAAGAGAGAGAGAGAGAGAGAGAGAGAGAGAGAGAGAGAGAGAGAGAGAGCGAGGAAGAGTCAGAATGTGTGAGTGTGTGTAAACACGAAATATAGCAAGTGAAAGGAAAAAGCCCCAAAACATTTATAATGATCTCCAGTGCAAATGGGGTATTTACGACACTTAATCCTAAAAAAATGTTAACAACAGTACAGAAAGACCATATTTTGTAAATTACCATTTACGAAATATAACTCGATTGCTAAGTTTCACGGGTACTTGATTATCATGTTTTAAGGAAATAGAGTATGGACATGCAGTTTCCCTCAACATGCGTGGATTCGCACTTCATAATGGTCTAGCGCGTAGGTTCCGCCGAATCGCTGTAGCTCATTTAGCATTTACCAGGGGACACGGCTGGTAGATCACGGACGCGAGAAACTTTTCTCCTTGAATAACAACAACAACAACAACAACAACAACAACAACAATAATAATAATAATAATAATAATAATAATAATAATAATAATAATAATAATAATAATAATAATAATAATAACAATAACATTAACAATTATTATTAACGCATTATGAGGTGATAAGATGATGAGAGGTGACCGTGGCAGTTTGAAACCATACCACTATCGCCTTATTACCGAGGGAAACCTGAAAAAATCCGGTCACGGTGGCCGTCTCGGGGATCGAACTCGGTTCTCCCGACTACGAAGTCGGCTTGCTACGCACTGAGCAACTTCACTCCATGTATTTTAAAGAAATAGGAAGCAGCGTTTTTACGTTATGCAGATGTATTTTCCAGAAAAAGAATCATAATGGGCGTTACGGGTTGCATGAAGATGTCAGGTTCGGACGCTGAAAACTCTGTTTGAACCTGTTGACGCTACAAGCGGCCCCTGAACACGCTGACACAAATGGGAACGCAAAGGTCGAACGCGCCTAGATAGTATACACAGATTATTTCATTCATGAGGTGTCCACCAATGGAATGAAAGAATGACACCTGACTCATATAATCAGAGGCATTTTACCCATGAATGTTTTGTTTTTCGTTTTATCACCGCGACGTGTCCTTGTTTCCGGTGTAACGTGGGCGAGAAAATTCCAAATGAATATAACCTACACTCACTATGTGATCAAAAGTACCCAGGTACGTCCAAAATAGGTGATATGGTGTGATCGTATTTTGCATGGAGGGAGCTTGCACCCCTTGTTTCGGGTGAAACTTTCATGGCACAGGTATACGTTGATGTTTTGAACACCACCTTGCTTCCTACTGTTGAAGAGTAATTCAGGTATGGCTATTGAATCTTTCAATACGATCGAGCACCTTTTTATACTGCACGGCCTGTGGCGGAATGGTTACATTATAATAACATCCCTGTAGTGTACTGGCCTGCACAAAGTCCTGACTTGAATCTTATCGAACATCTATGGGATGTTTTGAAATGCGACTTCGTGCCAGGACTCATCAACCTACATCGATACCTCTCCTCGGTGAATCACTCCGTGAAAAATGGCCTGCTATTCCCCAAGAAACCATCCAGCATATGATTGAAAGTATCTCTACGAGAGGGGAAGCTGTCATCAGGGTTGTGTGGTGGGCCAAGGCTGTGGATGGGGAATTGAATACAGCGTTACCGATTGAGGGCGGCACGAACTGGTAAGTCATTTTCATACACGTGTTTGGATACAGTATAGTGTATGTGTAAACATCACATAGTGTAGATGTTATGTACTTGTTTACAAATTGTATGAAGGAAGAAACTAGATATGCAAGTGAAACCGGGTCGTCTCTTTCTCTCTCAGATTCCATCTTACCTAAAATATATCTAATGGTATAAGAAGTGCCATTGGTGAGACATTTATAAATGAACCGATAGTTCTGTTCAAAAAAGCGGAATTACCTTAGTTAAAGTAATGTATGAGTTAGAGAATTTTTGTACTTAATTGATAACTTGTTTTCAAAGACTTTTTCACTTCACTAGAATTTAAAAATATAGTATATCTTTATATTAAAGTGTTTCACTCCGAGTACGCTTGAAGTTTAACTTCAAATTCCTTGGAATATATACTTATGTTCGTTGCTACCTTATACATGGATAACATCTCTTACATGATTTGTCCACTTCATCTGAATAACGGATGTAAACAACGATTTAATGTTCTATTTTTTAACAAGTGAAAATATCAAGTACGTTTTTCTGTAGGTATCCCGACGTCACGAGATGTTCTACGGACAAATTTCAATAAGTAACCTTTTATTCATAACATGAATTCATCACAGAGTAATGTACTTTCATCGTACGAATCTTTTCCATCCGATTCAAAATCACTACGCTAGATTTCAAGTCACTGCATTCTGGCAATTGCAGACATTTCTTAGGTCCCACCTCAACATCTACAGAAGTATTCAACATCACTCTAATAACTTCAATTAGAGTATTCTAAATATGTAATATTTAACTGTTTATTTTAAAACATTGAATACCAAAACAATCAATTCTGCAAGAAAAAATGAAATGGAAAATAATAATTCTCTTCAAGATCACTCAATTCACTCGTTATTCGTCGTTAGAGGACTGTTGTGTACCGAGGAGACAAATATTGGTATAAAGTTTCCAACAACGTGCCAACAGGACCTTGTCAGTTGTCAAGAAGCAATTATTTCCATCAAATTTCTTTTCAGGCATTCACAGTAATCTTTTTCTACTAATACCTTTGCCCAGATTGATACAAATATATTTTTAACGGAGAATGTATGTATGTATGCGTGTATGTATGTATGTACTTGGCGCGACAGCCCGTGAACGGGCTCAGGCCTACCGGAGACGTCCCTGCCTCGCGGCCTTGGGTTTAAGGGCTACGTGTAGTTCGCAAGCAGACATCCCCACGCCGTATTCCGGTCTTCTCAACTTCAGAAGTGAATTTTCTCATCATAACACAGCAACATTGCAGGGAAAACGCACGCTATAGTCTTGGATCGACCGGGAATCGAACTCGGGGGTGTGTAGTGGAAACTGAACACTGACCAACAGCTAGCCTCAAAGCTAATGGAGAAAACTAACACTGAATTGATTCTCTGCTCTTTTCATTCCAAGAGAAAAATAGATATTTGTTTTATTATGAATCTTCAATAGCATCATCTTTATTATGAAGTGGATTAACAAAAGAGCAGGCCTCTTACTATAATTAATAGAATAGAGCAACGGAATAGAGAACATAGAATGAAAATCACAAATCAAGACTTTCTCGAAACGTACTAATCATTCTGATGAACGTTAAGTCTTCCGGGCCAAGCATGATCGGTTTGAGAAAAGATGGGTGCAAAGAAAGTCTGTTATTACAATCTAAATCATTCAATTCATTTATAAGTTGTGTTTTTAATAGCCGAAGGAAATACATGCGTAGACGTTTCCGTCTTCTCTCTCTTCCTCCTTAAGTTTACCAGAAACAGCAAACAGTACAATGATTGTGAACTCTTTTACATATATTTTTGAGTCATATTGCATTCTCTAACTATAGTGTATCCAGTTACCTCAAAAATGTTCCCAAAAATACCGTCGCTTTGCGTAATTGCTTACATGATTTTCTTTATTCCGAAATCATTCTGCCGTCGATAACGTGAGTGGAACTTGAATAATCGTAATTATTCAGGGATCTTGGAATAAATGTTCCAAACGTGTAGAGCATACAGAGGTGAAGAAAACTGTTACATTTATCAATTAACGTGTACGGAAACACTTAATGTATCGGTGTTATATGCATTAAGTGGTATTTGCCCCTGGTTTTTAGGCAACCCCTTACGCACAGGTGTTAGACTATTTCGAGATATCCTTGTCCTTGAGAGTGTCACACCTGCCGAACATTTTTCCATTTCCATTTTTTAAGGTTCAGGAATAAATTCCACAATTTCTCAGAGCATTGACAAAAAGGAATCATTTTCGCGTCTCTCCATGCTCTAGAAGCTTGTAACATTTATTCTGAGTCTAGTATAATTATTAGTATTACTGTGCGGCAACCCCGGTTTTATCGCAGTTTTGGCCCATTGTGCGCCAGGATGGGGCCTAGTCGGGTGTGGTGACGGTAAACGCGGTCTCCGCTCCGTCCCAATTATAAAGCGACCTCCTGCGATATTCCGGTTTCAAGGGAGGTCGCGCCACGCCGCGCCGCCCCGCGCGCGGGCCCAGGCAGCCAAGGCAGAGCTGCGAGCGGAGCGGAGCGGGGCGGGGCGAAGGAGAGACGACCACCGCCGCCGCCGCAGCGGAGATCGTACGGGTGGGTGAGGGGGGGGGGCGGACGGACCATGCAGAGCGAGGAGGTGAGGGAGGTAGCACAGGAAAGGGGGTGAGAGGAGACTAATAGAATGGAGGGGGTAGGGAGAGGGCGGGAAATAATAAAGTTGGAAATCTAGAGCTCGAAGAGACACGAGCGGATGGGGGAAAGTACATTCACGTGAAATTTCTGGCTACATTGTGGTTGGCAAGGTAAACTCTTGTGGAAATAAGTAGGAGATAAAAAGACTGCAATAACGCTGACTACGACTGCGGAAGAAGGTTGTAAGCAAATGAGAAGATCTGTGAAAGTTGGCTTAGATAACATCAACGTATGTCACAACAGTCATTTCGTGTCGCAATATATTGCTAAAATGTAACCCTATTCCCTTACACCAATAAATATAAAATGAAGTGAAAACCAGCCCAGTTTTACATTCTCATTTAACTGTGTTGCAATGCTTAAGTTGTTTCAAATGTGCAGTCATTTAACTTATTAATATTATTTCGAAATGTATGTCCCGCTATTAAAAACATTTCAACTAACAATCTCAGCTATTTGAAATAACTACCAGAAGAATACAATCAATATGAGTTTCCTGAAAGACAGCTTCTGTAAATTATTTGAAAATGGGCTAACGCCAGGATCTTGCAGATTCAACGTACACGAAAAAAGAACAGTTGCAGTATACCAGATCTATGATTCTGTAACATGTTACCATAGAGTATCATGGATCTGGTTAACTGCAACCGTTCTTTTTTCGTGTATGTACACTCAGAGTGGCGGCACTCATCGGCGTTCAAAATATGTGGCATTCATCATCAATATCATCATGGTAGAATAATGAATACTATTTACTGACAGACAATTTAAGAACAGATGGCCAATAGAATACATTATCGACTGGCAGAAAATTTTCTCACGATTTAACAACAAACGTCTATTAATGTGTGTATTTTTAATAACGTTATTGTTTTGAAATTAGTGATGTAAATGAACGTAAAAGTTAATACAGGATAAGAAAAGAAAAAAAAGAATGTCATATTAAAATTGTCAGACTTAAAATTAGTAAAAGATGTTTTTTTTTACTTTTCCAAAAGTTTACTTCAAATATTTTGAAGGGCTTCATCATAATAAAGAAGAAACTCTCTTCACAAAATGTAATGGAATTATCATGTACCTTTAAATTTAGGATCTGAGATGTGAACATATGGGTGTACTTTGTGGGGATCAGTGTGAAGTTCAACTCAAATTTCTATTGAAACATTGAGGCGGAAACGATGGGGAAGTACAGCGGAAGTTTTTTTCGAGAAGAATTAGGCAACGAAAGAAGAGTAATGAAAGGGAAAGAGGAGAAAAAACTAATAAAACAAAATGATCAGAGCAGTCTGCCTAGGAATATTCTTCCGATAGGAGTCACAAACTCGACGATTCACACATCAAATAAATCTCTGGTGAAGTGAAACCACAATATCTCAACCAGGACGCACGAGACGTAACGCGGTGCCTTTATGCTCGCCTCGCTACTTGTGTTGGTAAAAACATCCCATTCCATTAGTTTTCAAAATTAACTGCTTTGAATTTTTTAATGCTTGAGCTTTCCTTCATAACATCATGAAGCAATACATTCGTAGCTATCCAAATAGCCAAGAATGTATTGACTCCGGTCGCAGAAGCCTACAAACGCATATCATGAAGTAATTTAGTTTAAACCAATCTCTCTCTTTCTAAAATATGACAAGAATGTATGCCGCTCACATCAAACTGCGAGTCGGAAGGTATCTATCGAGCGGGAGCCACGTGCGAGCCAATAGAGTTCAAATGTGGTGATTTAGAAACGGCTCACTCATTCTAGGAGTGGCTAACGCAAATGAAAATGCCCAACTCGAACGGTAGCGCGTAAATTGAAAGCGCAATTAGCACGAAGATGACGGACTATTATGTACAGTTCAAGTAAGGCCCTTCTGCATGTTATTGGAAACGTTTGTTGTTGCTAGATGACAATGTGAAATATGAACATAAAACGCTATACAAAAATCAGAACTCCCCGGCCCCCAGCGGGTGGGGCGGTGGGCAACATTGAAATCTTAAATAGGAACTCCCATTTTTTATTTAAGATTCGGATTCTATGGACAAAAATATATAAGTTTCGTCTGAAACATTTTTCTAATTTGTGATAGGTGGCGCTGTAATAGCAAAAATTTGATTTCCAAAGATTTACGACTGTAATGTGAGTGGTTTTAAATGTGGCCTCAGGGCACACCCATCAATTTGTTGGTAGCGTCACTCCATGGTCCGTGCCTACAGTACTTCAGAGGCGATCCGTTATTTATTAAACATTTACCTCTCTAAACAAACGTTTCTCCTTGTCGCATCATGGATTACGTAAATGTGCAAGAAAAAATTGAAATGATTTTCATTTACGGCGAAGCTGGGAGAAATTTCTTTCAATCTACGCGGTGCGTTGTCCCCACAGTGTAACGTCAGGTTTCTCCCCTCCCAGAAAAGCTTCCTATCTCCCACTACTTGCACTTTCGGTGCTCTCGCGGGCAGAGGCTCTTGAGTGCAGAATGCCAGTGGAGGCACGAGTTGTGCAGGCCTGGTATAGTGCAATCTTACGGCGATCTATACGAGTTGAGAGTAAAACCATTTCTTATCATTATTTCATTTCAGGTCATTATTTGTCAGTAGTGACAATACTTAAGTGACAATATTTGTACTAAGTGGCAATATTTGTAAGTGACTGCATAAAGAGTACAGGATATAATTATTTTAAAGAAAGCCTATATTTTAAAGAAAGTTGACGGCTTTCAAAATGTGTGAGTAATGTTTCAAGGACCGAAATACTAAGATAAATTTCACGATCCAATTTGAGTGTTATTTTTGTTAATTGTGCTATTTTTTGGATTTGAGTTTGATGTTCGGGTATCAGTTGACTTCCAGAATACGTACACTACTTACATTTATTTTCACATGTCTTTGGTTATCCTTTCCCACACCCTAAGATCTCACTGCCCTAGGATAAATTTAAGCTCGTCTTGAGCATTCATGTACGTTATCCCAATCGGTGCCTACTAGTGAGTAGTTTTTTGTAAGGCGGTGGTGGCTTCAGAATATAAAAAGAGATCACCAGAACAACTCTACCAATGACAGAAAGAAGGACGTACGAGAACTTAGTGCAAGGAATCGTCTAGATGCGCAAAATGCGAGTTGATATTGAAGATGAAGATGAATCACTGTCAGCCACATTCGCGCTCAACTCACAAAATCATTAAGCGAACTACAGCAGATGCACACAAGTACACCAAAATACATAGTATATCAAAATAGAATTAAAAGAAACAAAACAAAAATAGCTTCACCAAACGACGAACCCTTTAAATCATATAAAAACAAATACACACATATTATTTATTATAAATCTTTCTATGTACACTTCTCGTGAATCAATTTATTCACTTTTTAATACGATGAAATTTTTGAAATGGTCTGTAGATCTGTAATTTGTGATGTGTGAACAATTAACATTATGTATATATTAATATAATGTGATGTATTTATATATGAACAATTAATATTATAATATATTACATGAGACATAACATTAATTGTTCACACTTCAAAAATTACAATACAAACATGCATAAATATATTATCCTTAGTCTTAATTCAGTGCGTCTCGAAGGAATTATTTTGCCATGATATCCTTTAATTCCTGTTTTCGTAATTTACTGTCTCTTATATTCTCCTGCAATTATGAACGTATTACTTTCCGTCACTGTAGGCCTATAATCCATTTATTGCGAGTCACTTAACCTCTTTTTTGTTTTATATTATTTTTCGCTATTTTATTTTTGTTTTTTATTTTATTGTTTTGTACACAGGTATGATACAGCATGAAGTAACAAGAAAATCTTTAAGTTGCAAACTATAAAGATATGCTTCTCATGAAAAAAACTGTTGAATACAATTGGAATTCATACCAACGGTCATTGAAACTTTGAACGACCCAGAAATGGAATTCATCTAGATATAGATTGTCAAGTGATCCACGTCTTTCGAGAGTTAATTGAGGCCGTACCTCTCAAGATTAATGGGACGTCTCATTCAATCCAAGGCCTTGCTCTTCTGTAACCTATTTACTTTCTGCTGAAAGGACAACATTGAAAAGCGATGTTAAAGAGTCGATAGGACTTTGCCTTGCAAGGTCATACTCATCTTTGCAAATATAAATTTATCTTTAATGTTTGATTGATCGCAGGTCCATTTGAACATATTGCCTTTTAATAGAACGTAGTCTCCTTCGCATTTTTTCTGAAGGCCTCCGGAGAACCTTTTTTGGATCTCCATAAGACGTGAAACCTGCTGTAAACTCGTCCTTAACGTCACCTACATTTTTTTTGCGCATGTTTATTTATATTGACCAAACCATGAATATAAAAAGTTGTTGCTTGCGACACTTGCGACACTTGTGTGACACTTGTTACGACACAAGTCTGTAATGGCGCACGGCCTTTTTCTGGAAACCTTGATATCGCATGATGATAGCTTTGTCAAGTGTAATTCAGTTGAGATCCGCAATAAAATAATATGTGTACAAACACTATCAAATTCAATACGCATTGTACACGCATATATACATGTGTGCAATCGAAATTGTTTCATTGTTTTTGGATGTTTACCAGTTCTTTGGCATCTAACGAAACCACACACCCCTCTTCCATAGCCGGAGGATACATAGTTTTATTTCAGTTTATGTGTTCATTGACCAATAGTAATACAGATTGTAACATTCTTCAATAAAAAAAGTACATATTATTCAAATATTCAATTTGAAAATACTAAGTGAAATTATTCCAACTGAATAGAGTAATATGAAGAAACAAAATTATTTAGAGCGCTCATTATCTTGCTAATTAATTCTGTAACTATCTATACTCATATTCCTCTCAATGGTTTCCAGTAGCCTCATCTTCAATACAACACCACCCCCTGTCTTCAGACCAAGTTTGCACAAAGTGACTATATTGTAAAAGGCAGATACAGTTCAGAGTAGTTACTGCTATTGTAATTAATCAATTTCACTTTCGACAATTATTTACTAGGGGTTATAAATTTAGGAACAAAAATGAATCATTTGACTAACTGAAATGCAGTTGTAACATTGTATTATTTAAAAAAAAATAGATATGAAGGAGGTAATACAGAATAAAAATGAATACTATGAATGAATGTCACGAGAGGTTATTGGAGGAGCTGGGCCCGATAAAAGTAGCATGTTGCAAATCTGTACTTACAAGCTACGATAGCTCATCGTTGCTTCTTGAACATAGAGCACAAAAAGTTTGTAAGGTTCCAGTTCCTGGCAGATTTTCGACCCGAACTCCGTACTAGCTAGTTCAAATTAAACGGTGGTTTGCAGAAGTCTATCGGCGGCTGCTCTGTGTTACACTTTGTAGGATCAATACCAGATGAATGCCCAATCAGTACCTTAACAACAACAGAACTTACACGATATTTCCATCTTTATACTTGTCCTCTCCTTTACCTTTATACATGGGCACCCGCACGCACGCACGCCCGCACGCACGCACGCACACACACACACACACACACTCACTCTGACATGCACCACAATCACACATATCGGAAGGCCTGTTAGAAGCCTTGAGCGTGTCCCGTCTTAGACTGTGCCCCATGCGGAGAGATATCTGAAATGAGCAAACCCACAAACTAATGTGCTTGTTGGCACCGAATCTCTCGTGTTAACGGGGTAAAACGTTCATATCAGACTCGAAAAACTTACAAATATTTTAGGGCCTGTGTAGAGCACGGCAATACACTTATTTAACTAACTTACCATTACATAAATATTTTTTCTTTAAAGTATTAATAGCAAATTTCACTGACGGTGAGATACCATTAAGATTAAACTAAGAGTATAAAACATTTTCGTTCACTATAAACCTTACATCTAAGTATCTTGGAACTTGATTATTAAAACTCCAATATCATAACCAGATAAGAAATTATTTCTGAAAATTTCACTAGAACTTTTTTCCATCTAACCCCCATGAACCGTATTCATCCTGCGAACTCCAGCGGTCCAATTTTCTTCCACGTCTCCGCCGCATCCTATCTAAAGACGTTACGGGGACGACGTTTACAGGAAACGTGTCACCTCCATCTTCCGCCGTCGTCGTCACTGCGAGCAGCAATTTACCGACGGGAGCGCGGAAGAACGATGACAACTTCGTCCTCCCTCTCACATCTTTTCTCGCCGCTCACGTCACCTCCGCCGCTACAACCTCCCGCTGGGCCAGTCACCGGTGTCGTCGCAGCCGCTGCCACCCTCA
>BOPP01000009.1:7222167-7241790 GCA_017312745.1 Gryllus bimaculatus | reverse complement strand
CCACCGCCGCCGCCGCGCCTCCCGATTTATGACCGCACGGTTCGTGCCGAACGCACCGAGCGTCTGGGAGATATAAAATCTCCGAGCGATATCGACTGGAAATGTTAAAAAAGCGAGCTCAAATAAAAAGTGTTCGGAAGCAGGAACTATGCAGCTGGGGTAGTTGAAATTAATGAATTTGTGAAAATAAGCGCTGAAAAAAAAGCACAAATCTCTCGTGTGTGTTTCTCACGTGTATTTAAAATAGATGGTATCTCGTGCGTTGTACTATTATTTGTACTTGCAATCATGCCCAAACAATAGATGCAAGATCGTATAAATGAAATAGTGTGACAAAAATCTTCAGAGAATACAAAGCCTCAAAAATTAATGCTTGGAATCAAATCGTGGGGATGTTATGTGTATTTTTAATTATTTCTTTTATTTATTTTGCTTTTTAAATGTATTTTTTATTGAAATACAAAATTCTCCTTCACTAGTTGCGATGCCGACCCAGTGCGAACGAAGGTACACAAGCCGTCATTCGCTCACCGCCCATGCCTTACCTCATCTGTGAATTACGACCGCACATTTCGAACTCGTGACTGCGCTATATAAATAATCCCTAAATAAAATCGTTTAATGATGCACCAAAGCCAGTTCGATGAAGCAAAAATGACAAAGTAATTAATTTTTAGATGGAGATAGATGTATTTCCTTGTTTGTAATTGTCTTCGTATTGAGTAACTTTAATGCGCACGTTTCATAAAACACGAAAAGGCAGAGCTTTACTTACATACCCATGCCAATAACAAATATCTGAGATTAGGCGACATACGTAGTTGCTACTGAAACAATGTTGATTGTAATGAATTACGGAACGTTTCAATCGGTTGCGCGCCCGGTATGGTAGCGCACGCAATTGGAGATACCAGCTCCGAGAATGTAGCCATCCAACGAGTTACATAGAGTGGCTGAAGCGCCTCCATCTTTGCAGACAATTGAAGTCATGTTTTTTGCAACTAAACAGCACCCTCTAGAGACACAGTATTCCGTAACGCACTGGTGATATTAATCCTCTTTCGACCAAATACCAATCATTTAAAAACGAAATCACAATATGTAAGGGTAACCAATACAGAAACTTTAAAATCACGTTGCTTCCTTCAGCGTTTTTGGCCATAAGAATGGAACCTGTTGAAAATTATTGTACTTAGCACAAATTCTCAAAGTGAATGTTATTGCTATAAGAAACAAACCAATATATCTCAAATGAGTGGGAAACATAAAAAATGATACTTTTGTGATTTGATGGCTTATCTTTTTACAGTTATCTGCCGAATATATTGATTGCATTGCAAACATCACTATGAATATATTTAAAAATACAGATAAACGAAAAGACACCAATATAGAAATAAGATCCGATACAAATAACGCTTCGATTCACTACAACACTAATTCAGTCCCAGAGATCAATACAGGTCATCACCAGGCACCTCATGTTTTGACTGCAAAATACCGGAGGCCCTTAGTTAGACGAGCATCCACAAGTGCTCTAAAACCATACGTTCAGTCACTCTATGTAGTATATTCTACTTTGTTGCAGACACCCCAACGTGGAGTCTGGATGTGATGTCGCCCGGCGTATCAAAGGAGCTTTAAGTAGCCATGCATGACAGAGATTGGGGGTTAGTTATTGTGTGTGATAAGTGGTGAATATAATGAACTGGCTGTCGGAACAAGTCTCCTAAACATTTCAAGTATTATGTGTTATTTTATAATTGTTACATATATCAATATGCATGTATTGTCATGCAGCAGCAATCTAGAACTGTACAATTATAATGACAATATGTTTAATCATATTAAGATGCGACGCCAGTTACGAAACGTCCGGGCATACGGTCACACTGGGGGATTTCCCGGAACGCAGCCCGCGCCTCGGACGTGCAGCTGTGACAGTACTATTCTTGGAACTGTGCAATGCAATTAGTTTAATATATTGTGACGAACCTGCCCGTCGGAATATGCCGGTGACTTGTGCGTACCGAATCTACCGGGGTCTCACATGTGTCGAGACACGTGAGTGTTCGACACAGCGGAGGACGTGAGGTCACTCGCGTTAAATTTATTTAAATTACATGTTACCAACCTGCCTCCTGCGCCAGCTTTAGACATCTCAGGGTGTGAGTTACTCTGGGTCTGAATGACGCGCATACTCTTAACGTATTAATTTAAAAAACGCTTCCAATTGCTTTTTTAAGTGTTGTTCGTCAGAATGGCTATTACACGTTAATTCAAAATGTCACTATTTTATTACATGGACACGTAAAGACTTTGTAACTAAGCAATCCCTTTCTTTGTCCACTAGCGTTACAGTCTTTTAAATTCTGGGCAGGGGCCTACAGTGATATATTTTGGGTTACCTGGCTGTAGGAAATTGCTCGTCGCCGTGCTGGATTCGCGCTCAAACCGCGCACGCTATGTGATGGCGCTAGAGGGGGAGCGGCGTCGCAATTTCAAGGGTTTTGCGGAATCGCGTCTGGATCAGTCCTGGATCCGCAGCGTGCGTCGTTTATCGGATTGAAAGCCTTCGCTTCCGTACCAATGATGGTGGGTGTTTTTCTCTCTGGGTACAGCCGTCATACGTCACTCTACCCGTGTCGGAATGCACGAAGCGGCAGGTTGCTCGCCGTGACAAATGCCTTTCGGACGTTCTGGCTTTCGTCCGCAGAACGGAATACATTCCGTTGACGCGATTATTTTGCTTGATAATAGTTCTAAACAATGCATCGGTTGAGAGGATAGCATCAGGTCGAGCAAAACCTTTGAAGCCTTATTGTTGCGGTTTAAAATAGACACAGACCTCGAAGTCTTTCAAAGAAACTAATCTTTGCTCGATAAAATAAAAAACGGCCTTTCTTGATGGATTTCAGAAAACCTTTCTCCATGGATTTCAGACAGCATCTGCCCTACTAATTTCTCCCCTATGCTACTATCAATTTGTGTACGAGTGCCTCTTTGTGTCGCGTGTGTCACTCTGTGCTGCTATTCTCTCTGTGCTCCTCACAAAATATTTTCCAGGTCTATCTTACACTTTTATCATTGAAGATAGATATTTTGATTGAGATGTATTCCTTTACATATAACATTAATTAGCTTTGCTGAGAGTTTTGTTTTACAAAATATTAGTAACTATGAAGTGATAAATGTGCCTAAAAATATTTTATCAAAAAATGTACATTTTAAAACACTTAATCCATTCCGTCAGTACGATGCTCAATATTACGTTACGACAAAAGGTATTTTGGTTAAAATCTGAAATAAAATTTGAATGTACAAATTTTTATTTAACACTGCCGTATCAATTTTTACTTTGCGGATGTATTTTCCAATATCATACAATGAAGGAGAGCACACGCGACCGAAACATGCCTCTGCACATAGCTTGGTTTAATAGGTCATTACGCCGTGGCCACCTGCTGATAACTACCACAATTCATTGTATTTAATTCCGACACTAGATAAATTACAGAGTTGTAATGGCTCTAGTGTAATTTACGAGCACTTCGGCTGAAAAGTTCAGCATAACACATGTTATACAGCACACATAACATGGACAAAGATCTGCCAAGTCGTCCTTCCCCCTCTCACAACCATCCGATTAGAAAACGCAAGGTTCGTGCTGACCTGATCCCGAAGATAGCGTAAATAAATGATACACGAGTTCTAGTCCTCACGAGACATTGCTCTAACATTCTTAAGAGAATTCACTTAAAAATATAATCATGTTGGCTTAGTGTTTGAAAAAAAGTCGCATTGAAAAGTCGGCACTCTCTTTAAACCGACAGTGGGATGTTTGATTTGAATATTCAAATTATTGTTTAACATTCAAGGTGTAGCAAGATCCTAAAGAATTCTGTATTTAAACTCTACTTAAAATTACTGGTTTCGTTGAAATTTTCTGAGATACGCATAGGTCGTCAAATAATTTTAAGCAGGGATTTTGCAGAGTTTAAATTAAAAATGTAATCCTGAATTATAAGAAATCTCGTAAGAGGATTAACTACAAGGAAGAGAGTTGAGATGCTTTGAGACCTGGAAAGAAATAATGTTACATGCCACTGAACACACAAAATGCTTTCTTCTCCATAATGTTACTTTCTTCCCTTTTTCGGTATTCATAAGTTAATACGGTAGAATTTGCAGTTAAGTAACTGCTTTTTATGACGAGTCATCTTCTCATTAAATATTTTTCCAGAGTTCAAAATTTAACTTTAGATAGACCCTAGTAAAAGTGATTAATTTTGAAATATGAAAATCGTGATAAAATTTCAATTTTTATTCTCAGTGCAAAAAGTGAAATGATGCTCAAATGTTCAGGTTTTCTGTGAATACAGCAAAGAATATATTATTCGTGAATTCTTGTAATCAGCATCAATTGGAAAATATTATATTTTACGCTACCGTGGATATCTTGTTCCTTACTATAGAACCACCAATTAATTTTCCGAAATACCATCTCCAACGTTTCGCTAAACTTCCAATATCCTGAAATTGTTACTATTTGGGTTTTAAAACCTGAATGTCACATTAATACTTCCGATGTACATTCAGGCTTCCATTTTCTCACAAACTTTATCCGGTCTCCGAGCAAACTGGAGTCCATAGTAACTGACACTACATATCTCAATTGAATCGTTTCAGACACCCCTCAAACGCAAACATCTAAAACACGCATTAGTGTAGAATTATTGCTGCAAGAGCATCGACACATCGCGTAGTGCATTTTAAATGAAAAAATATTCATTTATCAACTGCTTTAATGAATAAACAAATTTTGAAATCATAAGATTTGGGAGATTTTTTCTCAGTTTTCTCGAAATGAGGAATTTGGTGTTTGACGAGTTTCTGAAATAAACGATTCAAATGTTCTTTCTGACAAATTAAAACAACTCGAACCGAATTTTAATTTTCAATTCATAACAATATTGTTACTCCCGGTACGGTGTGGTCGTAATATTACATTCTACGTAAGTGGTACTTGGTAAGTGGTTGACTTCATTAAATTGCACCGACTGTCTGTAAACTCCACTGTAAATTCCAAAGTTCTATTCCTTTCTGACAATCCATGCTACGGAGCATCTAGAAAAACTAACTCCTAAAATGTATTAGATAGTCGCAAAAGGTTTCATTTCTTAAGACCAAGAAAGAATTTTTAAGAAACTTAACCCGATCCCCACCGATATCGTTAATCGCCAATTTAAAGTAAAACTGTTTTAAAGTTGATTTGTCCCACTTTTCCTTAAAATAATAATAATAATAATAATAATAATAATAATAATGATAATGATAATAATAATAATGATAATGATAATAATAATAATGATAATGATAATAATAATAATGATAATAATTAGCCTGGATAACTCGCAGTTCATTCAAAAGAATGGATAGAGTTAGTAAATTCGGTAAACTCCCAGGCCATTCGAAAGACTGGAAAGTGCAAGAAATTGCTTTATTTGGAACAGTCCACATTTTGCGCAAAGTATTGTAGAGGCAACGACAGTCACTAGATCTGCTCCTTTGGTAGCTGGTTGCAACCTGGAGTCGATTTTAGAGTCTCGCCACGTAAAATAAGGCCAATTCAATTCAATTCAATTCAATTCAATTCAATTCAATTCAATTCAATTCAATTCAATTTTATATTCAGCGAATTCATAACATCTTAGTCGTGATGTAGAGCAATAATAATAATAATAATAATAATAATAATAATAATAATAATAATAATAATAATAATAATAATAATAATAATACTTATTTGTCTAAATTATTCCGAAGAAAATATTTTACTTTTTGTGAAAGTCCCATCAAAATTGTTGTAGCATTCCCTGAGTCTACCTTCTAAAGAATAGAAATGATAAAATATGGGGTCCAACTTGCAAGGTTTCAAGGGCCTCAACTAGAAACTTCAATATGATTGCGGGCCATATCTGCATTACTCAAGCGATCCACACCTGACCCCGTGTTGATCTCGGCAGTGTGCCCGGCTACTCTGGAACAGGGAAGTGACAGATAGAACCCTGCGTGATATCAGGCCGTATCATGCATAACGCAGTGAAACACATTGGGATAACTTTTAATTTCCGAATTTACTAGAAAGAATCTTAAATCTAAACTTATTCTATTTTTACATTAAAGAGAATGTTGATACAGACAAAGTGCATGCGCAAGGCGCGCAGTGTTCTCGGTCTACCTGAGAGATACATTTACTTTTGACAATTTTTTCGCGGATCACAATAAATAACACTGCGGGCCGCTAGTTTCACAACCCTCTTTTATAACCAATTGAATATGGTTTTATTTCATACAAATAACCATATGATGACATAAAAATATTATTATTCATGTCTAACACATGAGTAATACAAATTTGATGTTAGGATCAAGAAAAACTGTACAATATTTTTTGTTACATCGTTTTTATGATGGTAATAAATAGCAGATGGTCACTTTTTTTCAAATTGTAGAATGAAGGTGGGCCTATGTAAATTTATATTTAAATTAGAATGATACTTTCTCAATTACAAGTTAATATTTCTTAAAACGCATCAAGAGTAATTAATGAGAAAGTAATTGTTAACATTATCAACTAATTTTATCACCGCAAGATGAACCCTGTTAGGAATAAATAAATCAACGTTACAATTAAATCATGACCGTCTATTACTGATAAAACTAAATTCTGTGTCTGTTTTACATCATTCTGCAGCATTATCTTATTTCGTAGGAAACGCGATTTGCATGGAAACAATATGTAATTACGCTGGGCTTTCACAACCCTTTGTTAGACTCCGAGTCGGAAGTTACAATCGTGTCTCATTTTTCAGGTCTTTTTCTGGAGAGCGTCCTATTTCGAGGAAATCCGTCGGTGATCTTAATGAGAGCCTTAAAAGGCTAAGTTGAAGTGGTTTTTCATTAGAGATTTTCAAAGGAAACGGGTTACTTATTTTCAGAACAAGAAATAAATGGATTCATTTCAGTAAACTAAATTAATATTACGAATTAGAAATTTATTTGGTCTGAATTTTCAACAATTGTGAATTATTTATTTCATGACTCCAGAAATCATTTACCTTTAGCATAAATATTATTTGTTTAAAACCTACATTCTGAAATTATTCAAGCATTAATACAAAGTTACTTTTAAAAACAAAAATCTTGAATATTTTTTGTAGACCACATCTAAAACATTTATAGAGATTGTATTATATAGCTGAGTAATAAATTGTTGAATGTGTTTTAGAATATAAATTTAACACAACTTCTCTCAACCTTTAAGTTGTACGCTAGAAAACTTCAACTCAAAAATTGTTTGTTAGTTTTGCTTTAATTTTGAGTTAAGCTCTTGTTAGTTTGCAATTGTTACCTGAACATTGTAGGGTTAGTTTATTCCTTACTCCTTCCTTTCAAAATTCATGAACTTTCTGTGACTACAACATATTTTCTTCTTCTTTATCAAACCATCAGAATTATTATTTATATAAATAATTCAATTTGGAAACGTATGCAAATGCGTATGCAAGTAGCTTTGTGCCTAATGTAATTGAAAGAAAATTTATGAAAAAATGATAACGATTTATTTTAAAAACAATTTTATTTACTTTAAAACAAAAGAATATCATATGATAGAGTTGAAATTTTCAGCTTTGCACTAACTGATGATCTTATTTAAAACTGGACCATTGTTCTTTTATGTTAAGTCAAGCTGTCTTAGTCGTTTAGTGAGCGCACGTATGATGTAGATTGTTCTCACGGCTCTTGATACAAAAAGAGAATATTAAGTAACACATCGCCGCTATTATTTAAGGTACATGCTCTAGTATCTCGACTGTATCTACCTGAAATTGATTACAAGAAGCCACAAAAAACCGCAACCTCGATCTTACTCGTCGTAATACCAGTCATCGTCGGGATCAAACCTAGTTGTCTACAATGTCCCATTAAGAGCAAAGGCATTCTGCAAGAAGAATTCAAAGGAATTATTATATAATTCTCCTTTATTATGAGACTGGATGGCAATATTAACATTTTAATAATTTTACTTTCTTACACATTTACTCTCTAACTCGACACATACGGCTCTCTTGTATCTCTTACTGCTCTTAAAATTGCTCCCTTTTCTTTTCTTTTATTTCTTAGATCGTTAAATCAGATATTTGTGTTCCAAAGAGACAAGTATTGTGAGTACTGGTGATTTCTCTGGAGACACGACTGTTGAGGGGAGAGATAAAGAAATGATAATGGTTGGGGTCAGGTGGAGGATAGGCTGGGTACCTCTGGAAAATAAAGGAGAACATGTTGGGTCTAAAGCACGTTTCTTTAAAAGTAATTTGCCAAATGAGATCTTTTTGAAATTTCTATCAGAGAGTTTGAGATTTGGATCTTTCAGATGCTCCATCTCTGTAGTATAGGCATCAGATGAATGCAAAAAATTTTAATCTATCTAGAATTAAATTGAAAGAAAAATACTGAACAAATTATTACATGATAAAATAAAAGGCGCTCTTGATTTTCTGCGAGATTTAATCTCAGTGCTTAGCTATATTACAATGGTTACTCTCGCAGTTTTGGACTTTGTTGTGGTAAAGCACAGTTTAGGGGCTGGTCGTTTGAAATTGTCCAAGTAATTTTCACTTTTAAACAATTATTTACAGAGGGCACAGTTTTTGCACTGTTCAGCAGGTCATTATTATTTCTTGAGCTTTGGATTTGTGATGTGTGTGTATCTTATACAACTGGGGATTTGCAATAAATTACGTAATACTTAATAATGATCATATATTTTCTCCATAAAATACGTGCTTATTATATAAACTGTTATTATGAATAACACAATTTTTAGTTTCATGTTGTCAAACCCTAATTCTAATAAATTTTATTATAATATTTGTTTAATAAGGTAGGTTGATTATTTACGGGAAAAAAGATTCCTTCAACATTCAATAAGATGAAATACTAATTTATCTTCCACTGTTAAATGACAGGCCATCTTCACCATGATAACAGCGCTCATAACCAATTGTAAATCTCCATTCGATATTTGATCTATTGTATTATCTTGTCGCAATAATCACCCCTGCGTAACTCTCGTGCCAATCGAGTGAGGAATTTGATTTGGTGAACTGGAGTTGGAAGCGAGCACAGCGCACGCTGCACTGCCTAGTCGATGCTGATAATCGAAGAGCTCATTTCCAATGTGACGGATGAAACACATTTTACAGGAACAAATAATTCACTTTCAGCCTTTTACTTTAAGGTGTGTATTACTGTATTACGTACTGTATTACATTGGATACATGTAATACAGGCGACACGGTAAAAGAAAGTTTTGAAGAGAAGCGTGGTTGAAATATATTGATACGAGAAACTTGAAATTAAACGGAAATGGAAGTATGTCACTTTGAAACTTAGCTCTTCACTTCTGTACAGAACTACTACCAGGCACTATACTGTATTCATTTTTCTTTGTTCATTTCTGTGGCAATATCTGCTTCTAAAAGACGAGAAATTAATAGTTTCATTCCGTATATTTTATTCGTCTATAACGTAAATGAAGAAGATAAAATAAAATTGGGAAACAGAATAACAATTACTTTATTATTTACATTTATTACTGTGTTCCACGTACGTGTCAACAATAACGCAATTCTGAGAACAGCCAGAAGAAACGGGGTGAATTGCAAATGTGACGCGTAGTGTAGTATTTGCTAAATGACCTCCCTTCGTAGAACAGCGCCGTGTATTTGATAAATAGTAGAAATGAACATTTTTTTCACATTTAATGTTTACCATGGTTTGCCTTAGAAGTATTTACAACTGTGACAGGTATATTTTCTCAAATGTCGGTCGGGAAAAATCTAATATACTATCTTTCATATTTTTCAGAAATATTAAGTACCAAATCACCTACTGCAAGATGCATACAAAAAGATACGGTAGCACGAAAAGAACGTTTTCTTACACATTTATGGAATTTGTGCACATATTAACATCCTGAAATTATTCGTTGAAAATTACCTAGTATACAGACTAAAAACTTGGCCCATTAAAATAAAATAAATATATTGTGAAGAGAGGGAGCATAAAACATCTTTAAAGAAAAATATAGGTATTACAAACGGTAATTGGTGGTGCGTTACCACAACCGAGACACGTTATCTGTCTAGCTGCTTATGGGAATCCAGTACATTGCTTACAGAAAGATGTTTCGAGTAAAAATGCAAAAATTCCCTGTTTGCGGTGGGTTCGGTGACTATGAAGTCACGGCGATGAAGCAATCCCTGCGTGGCCTGCTGGTGGCGAATGGAGTGAAAGAAGGCTTAGAATGCCGCCGTCAGCCTATTGGTACTTGGGCCGCCAAATTAATTCAAATTTGGCGCCACACTTCGAATGGCTGTTTCGCAGCTCTTTGAAGGCATTTTAGAACAAAAGATTTCATTTCAAACTTCTCGTCTCGTAGAATCTTGCTCGAAAAATCACGCGAATTCTTTCCCAATTGACCGAATACACTTTTTTATTCAAAGCTCATTGAAATTGATTTTCAACTGCTTCGGAAAAATCACTATTATGTTGCACAACCTCCAGGGTAGGCGCAACGAAAGAGTTGGTTGTTGTCAGATTTCCTGGAATCAAGTTTTTTTCATATCAGACGCAACGAGCTCAGATTGTTTGAAAATCAGAAAAGCCGCGACCATTTTTGTAGCGATCGTGCCAAGGAGCTAAGGAATACGCATATAAGGAATACGCATTGAACGTTTATGGTACGTTGGCAACAAGCTCTGAGACGCGCAACGAAAAAGCAGAAAGCATGAATGACGTGAAATTTGTAAGGAGAACGTTTGTTTTTGTCTTAACAGAGGTAACCATGACATTTTCTTTCTAACCATGACTTTTTCAAAAAAATTTCATTTAGAAGATTATGTTAACACCGCAACACACATGAATGACGTAAAATTTGTAAGGAGAACGTTTGTTTTTGTCTTAACAAAGGTAACCATGACATTTTCTTTCTAACCATGACTTTTTCAAAAAAAATTCATTTAGAAGATTATGTAAACACCATTGTTTTTGTAAGTTAATATTCTTCAAATGACGTGTACTGAAATATTTCGAAAACTCAAAAATTTTCTATGAAAAATGGCTTTCAATTTTGAATTTACTGTAGTGCTTAAGTGACATTTTCTTGAAAATGGATCCAAAACTTTAAAAAAATGCCATTTAGAAAAGGATTTTACTGTCCTTTAATATACTTAAAATAATATTTGCATTCTACAATTAAGAATCCGAAAAACTAAGAACATTTAAAAAAATGTATTTTGAGCGGCGATTAATGGCAGCAGGTAAGAGTACGTGTCACATAAGAGTAGCTAGCCGAGACTGTAGGAAATAGAAAAGCGAATACAAAAACATCTGTACCATTCTGTAGCACCACTATTTTAATTGTTTTTCAAAAGAATTGTGTAAAAGTTTAAAACTCTGCTGCCAAATGTGTATCATTTGTAATTGTCACACAAACAGTTTATTTTCCGCACAGGTATCATGCAATTTTATTATTCTCGCTATAGAAGTAATGCATTTTTATGAACTACTTTGTATTCAAAATACACTCACAATTATTCTAAATCCTTATTTTTTTTACCAAGGTTGAGCAAATCCTAATTGACTTTCCCGTGTCTTGACAAAATAATATTCATAGAGTGATATGACACGCTTGCCGAAAGTCAATATTCATGAGTTCATTCTTAAAAATAAGCTCCTCGCGAATTTCCAGAAATACATTTTACTTACATTCTATAAGCTAGTCACAATTACTTATAACCCAAAATTGCGAATCAGAAAATATAACAACTAGAAAATTATCTAATAGATTATCGGCAACTTGGGAAAATGGTCCAACAGATACTAAAGCCCGTGACCTCAGAGGCACCTCAGTGAGTACGTCCCATCGATTGGGGGAGACAAGAGGATGAGACGGACGAGTGGCCACAAGAGGACCGGCGTACTGGCAAGTGGGCCGGCAGGCGAGAGCACGTCCGGGCGGGCAGCATCCACATCAGCAACCGCCGCGCGGGAGGGGAAATTGATCGCCCTGAGCCATTCGCATGCGAGCCCTCGCACGGGCGGTCGCGGGGACGGGAAGGCACCGCATTCAGGGTCCAGGCAAGGGCAAATCAAAGGTGAGGTAAGGTTGGGAAGTGTCGAAGTGAGCGAAAAATGCGTTGTGGACGAAATATAAATGGACGGGGGAGTGGACTCGGACGTTTTGGACTCGAAAGTTGAAGAAATTTCCGAGAGCAGGAGTGGGAGAGAGAGCCAGAGTAGAAGGCGTACAATAAAAGATAAAATAAGGCAAGGACAGTAGGGAAAGTAAAATAAAGGGCAAAGATACATATATTCCTAAGAACGAAATGTAGATGTATTAAAAGTTGGGTGAACCGACGAAAACTGATTAGACAGGTAATGTGAGTACAAAAGCAGGAAACTCATCCAGGTATCTCCCCTAGAAAAACACCGTCTCATACGAAACAAGCACAAAACTCGCCACTGGTCTACCCGCAAGTGTGATAATGAATGCAAGTGAATGGGTAGCTAAGTGGTGAGGTCAAGACAAGGAAGAGGAAGGAAAGATCCCGCGGGGTTTGTGACCCGTTTGTAGTAGGAGAGGGAGAGGGAGGCTGATGCATGAGGAAATGAACCGTCGTAAGCTTCAAGCGTCCTAAAACCAAACTCAACCAAACTATGTCCAATATGTAAGCTAATTAAGTGGCCTTTTCCCGAAATATTGTCTTTTGTAGATTTACCAAATAGCGTTGGTACAGCTAGCTAAATCTAAAGCCAACAGCACACACTTAAAAAATACAACTTTAGGTTATTAGAGGCACAAAAATTCATTCAAAAATAAAAATTAATTTTAGGTTTTAGGTAAAAAATATATTCCGGCCTTTATATTCCAATATTCAGGATATTGTAACGTATTAGCCAGCGTGCCTCGTGACATCTATTTGGGGACGCTGGCAGAGGATCAGCCTTGCCACAGAAAGAAGGGTTTTTCCGTAAAGGAAAGAACGCGGAAACGGGAGACACAAGGCTTTGGGAGTTTCCGGCTGCGACTGATGTCCGAAAAGCTGCCAGAAATTTTTACTTGATATGCAGGCGGGGCACACGACCTTGCAACTTAGGAGTTTGTCGATATTGTCTGTAATCACGCAGTTCGTTAGGAAGAGGTTTCTAGTGGTTTCTCTTATGGAACCTATATTCGGACGTACTTGTGATAAAATAATTGCCGGGGAAAGAAACATGAAATAATACTAGAATAATATAGCATCATTTTCCAATGCTGAACGTGATGAAAACACACTAATTACAGGAAACAATAATTCACCTTCAGCCTTTTACTTTAAGGTGTGTATTACCCTACGCAATAACCTATGTGATTTACGTACGCGCTATTCTTACAATCTATGGCTAATAACCACTGTAATAAGGAGACATGGGTAATTTAATGGTAAAGGTTTTTGAAGCATAGAGAGGCGTACGGGTGTGAAATATATTTTAGTATTGGATACGAAAACTCGTAAAATTCATATACGAAGAGAAATGGAAGTATGTGAAAGTGGCAATCTCAGGAGGGGGAGACTGGATTGACATGCCTTGAGCCTCACGCGTTTGAAAACTTAGCCTCTTCAACCTTCTGTACAGAAACATAACTTAACCACCACCACCACCCGCCGAAGGCTATCTTGGTATCATTTTTCTTGTGGTTCATGTTCTGTGGCAATATTTGGCTTCTAAAAGACGGGAGAAAATTAATACGCTTCATTCCGGTATATTTTATTCGTTATAACGCGGGAGTAACAAGTATCAAAGTTTTTAGAATATATTACAATATATTAATACCGATTGGGAAACCAGAAATACAATCAACTTTATTATCTTATACACTTAGGCGATTCGTCTACTGTGTTTTCCCAAAGCAGTACGGTGTCAACAATGAACGCAATTCTGAGAACAGCGCTAAGAAGAGGTAAAGCGGTGGGAATTGCAAATGTGGACGCGTAAGTGTAGTATTTGTCTGAATGACTCTCTCTTCGTAAGAAACACGCGCCGTGTATTTGAATAAAATAGTAGAAATGAACATTTTTTTCACGAATCGCCGGGCAGAATATTTAATGTTTAGACGTAATGTTTTTTGCCTTAGAAGTATTTACAACTGTGACAGGTATATTCTCATAATGTCGGTCGGGACACAAAATCTTAATTACTATCTTTCATATTTTTCAAGAAATATTAAGTTACCAAATCACCTACTGCAAGATGCATACAAAAAAGATACGGGTAGCACGAAAATACGTTTTTCTTACACATTATGGAATTTGTGGGCACATATTAACATCTGAAATTTATTCGTTGAAAATTACTAGTAATACAGACTAAAAAACTTGGCCCATTAAAATAAAATAAATATATGTTGAAGAGAGGGAGCATAAAAACTCTTTAAGAAAAATATAGGTATTACAACGGTAATTGGTGGTGCGTTAACCACAACCGAGACACGTTATCTGTCTAGCTGCTTATGGGAACCAGTACATTGCTTACAGAAAGATGTTTCGAGTAAAATGCAAAAAATTCCTGTTTGCGGTGGGTTCGGATGACTATGAAGTCACGGCGGATGAAAGGCAATCCTGCGTGGCCTGCTGGTGGCGAATGAGTGAAAGAAGGCTTAGAATGCCGGCGGTTACTATATGGGTACTTTGGCGCGCCAAATTAATTCAAATTTGGCGCACAACTTCGAAGGCTGTTTTCGGCAGCTCTTTTGAAGGCATTTTGAAGAACAAAGATTTCATTTAAACTTCTCTGTCTCGTTAGAATCTTGCTCGAAAAATCACGCGAATTCTTTCCCAGAACGAATACACTTTTTTATTCAAAAGCTCATGAAATTGATTTTCACTGGGCTTCGGAAAAATCACTATTATGTTGCATCCAACCTCCAGGGGTAAGGCGCAACGAGAGAGTTGGTTTGTTGTAGATTCCTGGAATCAAGTTTTTTCATATCAGACGCACGAGCTCATTGTTTAAAAATCAGAAAGCCGCGACATTTTTGTAGCGATAGTGCCAAGAGCTTAAGGATACCGCCTATAGGGAATACGCATTGAACGTTTATGGTAACGTTGGAACAAGCTCTGAGACGCCGCAACGAAAAAGCAGAAAGCTGAACTGACGTGAATTTTTGTACGGAGAACGTTTGTTTTTTGTCTTAACAGAGTAACCATGACCTTTCCTTTCTAAGCCATGACTTTTTCAAAAAAAATTCAAAAAATGTAATTATTTTGAAAGATCCAAACGCAACATTTAGAAGTTATGTAAAACCATTGTTTTTTTTTTTTTTTTTGGTAAGTTTAATATTCTTCAAATGACGTGTACTGAAATCATTTCGAAAAACTCAAAAATTTTCTATGAAAATTGCTTTCAATTTGAATTTACTGTAGTGCTTAAGTGACATTTTCTTGAATGGATCCAAAACTTTAAAAAATGCCATTTAGAAAGGGGATTTTTACTGTTCTGTAATATACTTAAAATAATATTTGCATTCTCCAATTAAGAATCTGAGAAACACTAAGAACATTTAAAAAAATTAATTTTGGGCAGGCGATACAATTGCAACAGGTAAGAAGTTTACGTGTCCAAATTAAGAGTAGCTAGCCGAGACTGGTAGGAAACAGAAAAACGAATACAAAAAAACATCTGTACATTCTGTACGGCACCACTATTTTAATTGTTTTCAAAGAATTGTGTAAAGTTTAAAAACTCTGCTGCCAAATTGTATCATTTGTAATTGTGCACAGCAAACAGTTTTATTTTTCGCACAGGTATCCTGCAATTTTATTAATTCTCGCTATAAGAAGTAATGCATTTCTTTATGAACTACTTTGTATTCAATACACTCAGCAATTAATCTCTAATCCTTATTTTTTTTAGCCAGGTTGAAGGCAAATCCTAATTGACTTTCCCGTGTCTTGACAAAATAATTATTATAGAGTGATATGACACGCTTGCCGAAAGTCAATATTCCATGAGTTCATTCTTAAAAATAAGCTCCTCGGAATTTCCAGAAATACATTTTCTTACATTCTATAGCTAGTCACAATTACTATAACCCAAAAATTGCGAATCAAAAATATAACAACTAGAAAATTATCTAATAGATTATCGGCAACTTGGGAAATGGTCCAACAGATACTAAAGCCGTGACCTCAGAGCACCTCAGTGGAGTACGTCCCATCGATTGGGGGGAACAAGAGGATGAGACGGGACGAGTGCCACAAGAGGACCGGCGGTGCTGGCAGTGGGCCGGCAGGCGAGAGCACGTCCGGGCGGGCAGCATCCGCCTCAGCACCGCCGCGCGGGAGGGGAAATTGAATCGCCCTGAGCCATTCGCATGCGAGCCCTCGCACGGGCGGTCGCGGGGACGGGAACGCACCGCATTCAGGGTCCAGGCAAGGGCAAATCAAAAGGGAGGTAAGGTTGGGAAGTGTCAAGGCGAGCGAAAAATGCTTGGTGGACGAAATATAAATGGACGGGGAGTGGACTCGACGTTTTGGACTCGAAAGTTGAAGAAATTTCCGAGAGCAGGAGTGGAGAGAGAGCCAGAGTAGAAGGCGTACAATAAGAGATAAAATAGGCAAGGACCAGTAGGAAAGTAAAATAAAGGGCAAAGATACATATATTCTAAGAACGAAATGTAAGATGTATTAAAAGTTGGGTGAACCGAGGGAAAACTGATTAGACAGGTAATGTGAGTACAAAGCAGGAAACTCATCCAGGTATCTCCCCTAGAAAAGCACCCGTCTCATACGAAACAAGCAAAAACTCGCCACTGGTCTACCCGCAAGTGGTGATAATGATGCAAGTGAATGGGTAGCTAAGTGGTGAGGTCAAGACAAGGAAGAGGAAGAAGATCCGCGGGTTTGTGACCCGTTTGTAGTAGGAGAGGGAGAGGGAGGCTGATGCATGAGGAAATGAGCCGTCGTAAGCTTCAAGCGTCCTAAAACCAAACTCAACCAAACTATGTCCAATATTTAAGCTAATTAAGTTCCTTTTCCCGAATATTGTTCTTTGTGGATTTACCAAATAGCGTTGGTGCTGCTAGCTAAATCTAAAGCCAACAGCACACACTTAAAAAATACAACTTTGGGTTATTAGAGCACAAAAATTCATTCAAAATAAAATTAATTTTAGGTTTTAGGTAAAAAAAATATTTCCGGGCCTTTATATTCCAAATCGATATTCTTGTTTACGCCTGATCACACTTATTTGAATGGTAAAATTTGAATTTTGCAACACTGTTTGGAATTTTTTCCTAGATCCTAAAGATGATCTTTTAAATTTTGCGTGATATGTCATGTTCTATTCTAAGATTTTTAAGTTTAAGAGTCCATAAAAAATTTTCCTGTTTTTCTTTGGCAACGCTGATATTTTTGAATAAATAGTAAAATGAAATAATTTCTTTCGTTGAGACGTTAACTAACTCTATTTTGGAAATGATTTGGACTGTTCTTGATTTTTGAGCTCTGTGCGCTTTTAGATGGACTGGAAGAAATTTCGTATCAGAGAAGAGTAGGTACGATGTTTGCACGGAGAAGCGGGCGCGGGGGGGGGGGGGGTATATGTAGGAAACGTTGGCTTTTGATGAAGAGCGGGAGTGGGTTGGCCGATTACGTAAACTAGACCGCAGGAGGTTGTTGAGGAAGGTGCGAAGATGTCGGAAAAATTGTCGGAAAGTCCATTAGTTGTTGGAGAGCAGAGCAGCGAGAAGCGCAAGTGGAAAGATGGTGTGGAACGGGGAAGAAGACCAGACAGACAATGGTCTAGAATAATAATTAATAATATAGTACATAGTCTATATAATGTAACTCGTTAATGGCGAAGGCTCAGGCCATTGGGCCTAGCTCTTCCCGCCTAACCACTGAAATATACTTACATTTAGAGATCGTAACATTTAAGAGGGGAGACCAGCTGTACATTTAACGTCTGGCGAGAACAAATATAAAGACTGCGCACCGTAAGTATGATCCGAACTAATAGAGGAACATTCTGACGGGGCGAGTGCGTAGCGCGGCGAGACTAAGCCGCTTAAGGACTAGCGAGGCAGGCGAAGCGCGGCGATAGGCAAGAAGGCGAGCGGCGCGCCTAGGCAGAGGCGAGCGAGGCCTAGGCGCTAGGCGGTAGGAGGAGCGAAGCCGAGGCGAGAGCGTAGGTAGGCGCGCAGGCGAAGCGAGCAGGCTAGGGCGAGCGAGCTAGCTAGGCAAGCGAGGCGTAAGCGCAGGCTAAGGCGAGCGAGCGCCTAGGGCAAGCGAGGCTAGCGAGGCGAAGCGAGGCGAAGCGAGGCGAGCGAGGCGAGCGAGGCGAGCGAGCGACGCGAGGCGAAGCGAGCGAAGCGAGGCGAGCGAGGCGAGCGAGGCGCGAGGGAGGGCGAAGGCGAGCGAAGCGAGGGCGAAGCGAGGGCGAAAACGAGGGGAAGCGAGGCGAAGCGAAAGCGAGGCGAAGCGAAGCGCAAGCGAGGCGAAGCGAGGCGGAAGGAGCGAAGCGGGCGAAGCGAGGCGAAGCGAGGCGAAGCGAGGCGAAGCGAGGCGAAGCGAGAGCGAGAGGCGAGGGCGAAGCGAGGCGAACGAGCGAAGCGAGGCGAAGCGCAGGCGAATGCGAAGGCGAAGCGAGGCGAAGCGAGGACGACGAGCGAGGCGAGCGGCACGGCGAAGCGCGAAGGGCGAGCGCGGAAGCGAGGCGCAAGCGAGGCGAAGCGAGGCGAAAGCGAGGCAAGCGAGGCAGCGAGGCGCAAGCGGGCGAGCGAGCGAAGGCGAAGCGAGGCGGTAAAGCGAAGCGAGCGAGCGAGGCGAAGCGAGGCGAAGCGAGCGGCGAGCAAGCGAGGCGAAGCGGAGGCGAACGAGGCCGAAGCGAAGGCAAGCGAGCGACGAGAAGCGAAAGCGGGCGAAGGCGACCGAGCCGAAAGCGCAGGCGAAGCGGGAGCGAGCCGAAAGCCGAGGGAGGCGAAGCGAGCCGACAGCGAGGGCGAGCGAGGAGCGAGAGCGAAAGCAGAGGCGACGAGCGACGGGACGGGGCGACAGCGAAGCGACGAAGCGAGGCGAAGCGAGGCGACGAAGCGGAGGCGAAGCCGAGGAACGAGGAAGCGAAGGCGAAGCGAGCGAGAGGCGAGGAGCGACGGCGGAAGCGGCGAAGCGAGCAGAGCGAGGGCAAGCGAGGCGAAGCGAGGCGAAGCGAGGCGAAGCGAGGCGAAGCGAGCGAAGGAGGCGAAGCGAACGAAGCGAGGCGACAGAAGGAGGCGAGGCAGCAGCAGGGAGCGGGCGGGCAAGCACAGAGCGAACAGGCAGAGGCGAGAAGCGAGAGCCGAGGGCAGCGAGCAAGCCGGAGAGAAAGCAAACGAAACGGCAGCGCGGAGGAGCGTAAGCGAGGCGAAGCGAGCGAGGAGGCGAAGCGGAGGCGAAGGCGAGGCCGAAGCGAGGCGAAGCGAGGCGAACGCGAGCGAGGAAGCGAGGCGAAGCGAGGCGAGCGAGGCGACAGCGA
>BOPP01000009.1:7178833-7222142 GCA_017312745.1 Gryllus bimaculatus | reverse complement strand
CGCTTATAGAAGCTTCTTCACTGTTATAACAGCGAGCGGTGGGCGTGACGTAGTAGGTACGTGGGGCCTCGCCTATATAACAAGAGCTGTAACGGAGCCCAGTGGGTGGGTTTCTGGGGAGACAGTGGGAAACCTCGTGCATCGTGCAACCAAAACCTTGCGGCCACGAACGGTGCATATGCGAGCCAGAGCTCGCGAGCTGCGAGTCACTAAGTTTGCCGGAAGCCTGCCGGACTTTAGGGTTCCTTGTGACGTGCGCGTACGGGGAGCGATGGCTGTGTGCGTGCTCGCGAGGTGAAGAAGTGGTTGAGTGCCAGATTCACGCCGATTCTCAATCGGATAAGATCGCTCCTCTGCCGATCGAGGCAAACCAGGTCGTTGGTGCGGCCAGGAACGGACTTTGTGTCCCAGCGTGACAATCGGTCAGCCGGAAGCTAGGCGCTTTGTGCGCGCGTTCAGTAGGATGGGCGGAATGCCACAATGGACCAAAACCATTCTTCATGGGTTTGGTTCGCTCCCGCGATCAGGGGATATAGGTTATTAGGAGCTAGGGTGTAAGGTAGGATTATTTAAGTGGTATATATTGGTTTTGTTTTTCTTTGGTTAATCAATATATTGTTTATACGAAAGCTCTGGTGTTCTGTGGGTCGCTGTGAGTATCCATGACGTCACAATATCATTACTTGTTTTACCCTGATCAACACTTTTTGGAATGTAAATTTGGAATTTTCAACACTGTTTGGAATTTTTCTCCTAGATCCTAAAATGATCTTTAAATTTTGCGTAATTGTCATTTCTTTCTAAGATTTTTAAGTTTAAGAGTCCATAAAAATTGTTTCCTGTTTTTCTTGAGCAACGCTGAATTTTTTGATAAAATATAAAATGAAATAATTTCTTTCGTTGAGACGTTAACTAACTCTCAATTTTGGAAATGATTTGGGTTGCTTGATTTTTGAGCTCTGTGCGCTTTAGAGTGACTGAGAAATTTCGTATCAGAGAAGAGTAGGTACGATGTTTGCACGGAGAAGCGGGCGGGGGGGGGTAATTGTAGGAAGTTGGCTTTTGATGAAGAGCGGGAGTGGGTTGGCCGATACGTAAACTAGCCGCAGGGGTGTTGAGGAAGGTCGCGGAATTGTCGGAAAAAGTCATAGTTGTTGGAGCAGAGAGCAGCGAGAAGCGGCAAGTGAAAGATGGTGGGGGAACGGGGAGAAGACCAAGACAGACATGGTCTTAGAATAATAATAATAGTCATGTCTCTATTAATGGCGAGGCTCAGGCATAGGCCTGCTCTTCCGCCTAACCACTGAATATACTTACATTTAGTAGTCGTAACATTTTAAGAGGGGAGGACAGCCTGTACATTTACGTCTGGGAGCCAAATATAAGGACCGTTCGCGGACATCGCGTTAAGCGTTGAGTAAACCCAGAAAAACACTCAATCAGCGAAAGGAACAGACTTTGGCACGAAGGGCGAGTGCGCGGTGAGCGGCGCGGGGCGAAGACATAGCCGCGTACGGCTAGCGGGCTAGGCAGCTAGGCGAGCGGAGGCTAGGCGAAGAACGAGGGCGAGGGCTTAGGCGAGGCTGGGGCGAGGCTGGGCGAGGCGGGCGAGGCTGGGGAGGCTGGGAAGCTGGGCGAGGCTGGGCGAGGCTGGGCGAGCGCTGGCGAGGCTGGGCGACGGCTGGGCGGAGGGCCTGGCGGGCTGGGCGAGGCTGGCGAGGCTGGGCGAGGCTGGGCGAGGCTGGGCGAGGCTGGGCGAGGCTGAGCGAGGCTGGGCTGAGCTGGGCGAGGCTGGGCCGAGGCTGGGCGAGGCCTGGCGAGGGATTCAGGGGGGAGGGCGAATCGCAGGCGATTCGAGCGCAATCGAGGCGAATCGGGCGAATCGGGCGAATCGAGGCGATGCGAGGCGAAGCGAGGCGAAGCGAGGCGAAGCGAGGCGAAGCGAGGCGAAGCGAGGCGAAGCGAGGCAAGGCGAGACGAGGCGAGGCGAGGCGAGGCGAGGCGAGGCGAGGCGAGGCGTAGTGAACGCGCTGCCAGTCGCAGCGTTGCCTCCGGCCGACGAATTCGTTCCCCGGAGCGATACATTGGATGCGGCAGGTGCACGCCACGCGGGGCCAACCCGGCCGCTCTGCCGCTTTCAATTCCGGATGATTGAGCGAGATATGGACGCTGAATGCTCCATTTATTACTCTATGGAAAGTAAATTGACGTGTTTTGTTTAGTATTGTATGGAAGGGTGGTGGGATAAACTGGTTCAAAATTGCGGTAGGTTCCTTGAGGTATTGGATGCGCTTCATTTGAAAATAATTTATTCTCCAAAGTTAATTTCCTTGAGTCATTTCATCATTCGAGAACAATCATTATAATTTTTTTAAATTCTTGTCATTGTTATCTTTAACTCAATTATTGTCTTTGATAATGACAACAATTACAACAACAAATGAGAAATATATTTCTGGAGAAAAATATTAGATCACCTGCGCCCAATATGCACTAATATGCTACAGTATTGATGCACCATGATTAGGCAACAAAAAGGGAACATACGTCTCAAAATCTTGTAACCAAGAAAATTTGGGCAAATTCCATGTTCGACAATTTAAATATGTTTAGCGGGTATAAAAAACCGGATGTTGTGCGTTTCTGAATAAATTCATGACATAATCAATTTGCTAAATCGTAACTAAACGTATCAATTGAGAGATTTAATAAAATTGTCTGAAAAAATAATTTATAAATATCAACTTCTTTCTTCTCTACACTTGTTTAAGTAAATGCAAGTCACCAATTTAAATGTTGACATTGTTGACTAGTTTTCAATATTAACACGTTTAAAAAACCGTTTAGTAACGTAAATAAAAATGTAACAGTTTGGGAAAAGGACATTAAAAATCTAGTTGAAAAATATACGCATTAAATACACAGAACGACGACACATATTAGATCTCTAAATTTATATTTTTTTACTATTTACATATCACTTTTGTTTTCACAATGTTAGTTGTGTATAGGTATACCCTCGTAATGAAATTGCAGAGATTACTTTAAAAATTAGCAAATTGGACCTTTGAGTAATTTTGAGGATGTTTTCTTATCCAATTTTTTGTAAAGAAGAAATTAATTTTTCGGGGAGAACATGCTTTGAGCTACGGTATTAAGAGTTAAAGCGGTCCACAAACCTCTTATCTCTTTATCCCATTACTCAGTTAACACGTAGCAAACTTTCAATTACTCGTTGAATTACCGTTAAATTAATAAATAGATCAAGAATACTAATTAATTACAAAATAAAAAAATGAAATTATCTAAAATAAAAGATGATTTACCTAGAAAAAGCTTCTTTTCCGTCGTTCAGTTCTTGTACATGGACGCAGAATATTCTGAAATGAAAGGTAAAAACAAAAAGATTTATATAATTATTAACCAATGTGTAATTAAATGCCACATTGGTTTGTGTTTGTTAGTTTCCAAACACACTCAATAATTAATTTCAAAAGAAAGGGGGCAATGATACGTTATTAGTAACAGTCTCAACTCTCTATTTGTGTACATCTGAGACTACCATTTTTATTATAACTTTTGTTTATTGTTTGTTTTTTGTTATAACTATTATTGTGTTTTGAGAATAACTTTTTTTGTTATTTAAGGTCGCACAAACTTCTAGGTCATTAGCTTGTAAAGGTATGGTAACTGTGAAGATGACACGATATGATGCTGATAGGGGTGAAAGGATGATCTCAATACAACTAAGCCCGCGATCCTATGGTCGGAGATCGCTACGCCACTACTGCCTTAACAATCGGCCACCGGATGGGCCGAGAACGTTTTTGTATAACTAAAAGAAAGAGAAATGAAGTAAAAAAAGAAAAGAAATAAAACATCATAATGTAAAAAACGTTCACTTAACACGAATTCGTAGTACTTAAAAGGAATTCATCTTAGACGTCTGCAACCAGAAACAATATTTTAGCCCTTGCGAGAGGAGACGCAGCAACAGAGCTCGGGTTGCATGGCTACGATCGACCGAGCGCATCGCATGCTACGGCTTGTGCCTCTACATCACTGCCTTCCCCCTTCACCCCATTCCTCTTACGTCGCAACCCCCTCCATCATGCAAGCCACCACCGCCTCGGCCGTGGCGCATTGTAAATTTTAATTCGTTCGCCTAGACGCGAGGTTCCGGCCAAAGTAGAGCTCGCGTAAATTGCTAAGAGCTCCGAACGCAGCTGCCGCGCCTGAGCCTCCCGCAACCGCCGCCACGTCCACTTATACTCACGCTGGAGATAATGGTTCGCAGAGGCTTAGCCACGGGGGTGGGAAATTATTCACGACGAACGAGAGATTTACATTTTTGATAGTTCAGTTTTTTCAAGAATTATTGTTTCAGGTGATTGCGCAGAAATTATAATATTTAAGACGGAAAAAACAATGAGATATAATAGATGATAATAATTTTCTATTTTATTTGAAATTAAGTTATATATATATATATATATATATATATATATATATATATATATATATATATATATATATAAAACAATGAGGGATGGAGTACAAGAGGAGCTGCAGGGAAGATCAGAGGTATGCACGATGCAAAGGAATGATGTTTCAGTTGATAAGAGTTGTTCCTACATTCGTCATTGCAACCTTCTCTTCCCGCCAATAGATTTAATAAGAAAAAACAATGTTGTTACGGTAATTACAAGTAGAGAGTGCATAAATTTGTTGTTTTTTTGTTTGCACTTGGCGTGACAGACCGTGAACGGCGACGTCCCTGCCTCGTGGCCTTGGGTGATGGGGTTACGTGTGCACGTAGATATCCCCACGCTCTATTCCGGTCTTCTCAAGTTGAGAAGTGAATTTTCTCAGCGTCACACCACAACATTTATTGGGACATTGCAAGGAAAACGCAGACTATAGTCTCGGCCCTAGTCTCGGCCCTAGTCTCGGCCCTAGTCTCGGCCCTAGTCTCGGCCCTAGTCTCGGCCTAGTCTCGCCAGTCCTCTGGCCCTAGTATCGGCCTAGTCTCGGCCCTAGTCGCTCGGCCCTAGTCTCGGCCTAGTCTCGGCCTAGTCCGCCTAGTCTGCGGCGCCCTAGTCTCGCTACCGGCCCTAGTTTCGGCCCTAGTCTCGGCCTATCTGTAGTCTCGGCCCCTAGTCTCGGCCCCTAGTCTCGGCCCTAGTCTCGGCCCAGGCTCCAGTCCGGCCCTAGTCTCGGCCCTAGTCTCGCGCCCTAGTCGCGGCCCTAGTCGCGGCCTAGTCTCGGCCTATCCCGCGGCCTATCGCGGCCCTAGTCGCGGCCCTAGTCGCGGCCCTAGTCGCGGCCCTAGTCGCGGCCCTAGTCGCGGCTCTAGTCGCGGCTCTAGTCGCGGCTCTAGTCGCGGCTCAGTGGGGAATCGAATTCGGGGCCGCGTAGTGGGAACCAAGCACTCTGACCAAAAGCTAGCCGAGAGCCCCCATGCACAAATTAATTGAAAAAATACTCTTTGACTTATTGATTGGTGTTTCCGGGCCCGTCAATTGATACGGTCATTAGTCCTCTTACTGTAGTGAATGTTTTATCGCGGGAGGTGGCGGTGATCTAGCTGGATGTCGATGTCTGACGCCAACCTTACATGTCGGTATGCGGGGGATTCCCTGTCCACGTACCTCCTCCCAGCGAGTACAGCCCAAGCCCTTACAGACAAGCCCTAAGTTTGTGACTGTCTCCCGTCTTTGGTGGTATTAAAGTGCATTTAAGAGTAAATGTGTGTATCAAAAGGGAGAGGAGAATTCCAGAAAGATGATAGAAAATATCGTGCGCAGTCCGTGAAAACGGTTTGATAGGCTACTTCTCAAGCATTTGCATAGTGTTGATCGAAGATACAACGGTAAACTACCTATCAGAGAAGTCAGTTGTTATAATTGTCCTCCTGACAGTGGGTGAAATCGACCTAGCTATTTAACTAGATGTGTAAATCCACCACCATCGAGCCTCGAAATCTAAGATCTACAATTAAGAGTAATTTCAATAAATCATTCTCCTTAGGGTTTTCGTTTCAATTCCACATGGCAAATACCTGCATCAAGCAGACTCCCAACATTGATCTAGCACAGCAATTTAGATTACTAACATACATCAAGACTTGAAAATTCTAACTTTATCTGCGTCTGAATATGTAGTTACAAGTTCGCAAGAGAAACATCACAAACAAAAAGATTTTATTTATTAGTTTAGACCAGCTACAACCTGATTATAACTCGAGTTTCCCATTTGAGTTGATTAAAGGTTCTCAAGCTTGATTCCATCAACTGCAGTTATATGGTAATGAAGTTCCTGAAACAGCGAGTCAATGATAAAGCTTAATTTCTTTTCCCATCCCATCCCATCCCTACTCCCCCCTTTCAAGAGATAGAAGAATGAAGAATCTCCCTACCCTGATCACGAAATACTCCAGCAACACTTTTGACTAGCCCTGTTCAGCTAAATGAGTAACACGGTGGTTTCTTAACTAAGGTGGCTCTTTTTGGGAAAACAAAACTTTCCCAAGCGTTAGTCTCGCGCACTTAAAGGGTTCATGAGGTATCTCCATTAGCGTACGTCGGTTGGTATGAAATGAGGTAGAAAAGGACGTACTCGCTTACGTAATATTATGGGATGGTGATAATTATCAAGATGATTTTGATGATGAAAGACATGGAAAGGAAAGATTGCGAACGACCTATAGGGTAAATAAGTAAATAAAAAAATTGTTATTGGTGGTGAGGCTCAAGGCATTGGTCAATCAGTCTCCCCCTCCTGATCACTTTCAATTTTAATACAAAACGTCATAAATAAAAGGTAGTGAGAGATCATAGGTATTCGAGGGATGTAATATAGAATTCAGCTCCGCCATTTACATAGAATTTGTAAGGAAAACCACTGAACCTCTTCCTACGAACTGGATTACGACAATATCGACAAACTCCTCGGTGCTAAGCATATCAAGTAAATTTCTGGCAGCTTTTCGGCATCAGTCCTGCAACCTCTTCAATCACCTGCACACACATTAATTTTACGCTTAATTTTACACAGAAACACAACTTACATTTTCATGCTTGGGTCGGTAACATTTTTCAAGAACCAGGAAAAGAACACCGTACCCCATGCGCCTCTTTTTCCTTGACCTCCGTCCCTTCCGGAGACCTGCGACAAACGGGCAAAACCCCGAGCCGGAAATTGATGTCCGCTGCCGGGGCAGAGCGGCGCAGCGGGCGTCAAATCCGCAGGGCACGCAAAACACGCCGAGTGAGACGATTTCCGGATGAAAAGCGCAGAAGTCTCGTCCTCCCTCCCACCCTTCCGCCCCCCCCGCCCCAAACAGTTGACCTCCGATGTAGCGATCCTGCGCCAGCCGCGCTACCGCCGCACAAAAACACGCCGCCTGCAATTCCGTGTCATAATAGCGGCTTGTTTGCGATGCAGGAGTAAAATGAATCGCCGAGTTGTATTGTTCTCGCGAAATGTGTTGTTCGTCGCTTTCGTTTGCGTAGCCGCAACGCGCCTAATCGACCTATTCAACGCACCCGACGGAGAATTATGCGGCGTTTTCATCCCGGCGATCAATTTCACGTTTGACCTCCTCTCCAGAGAGATACGTGCATTGGGACTCGAGGAAACGATATTATCGCTCGAGCGCTACATTAGGAACGAGGTAGAGGTGGGTGATTCCATCCTGCAATGAGTAATTACGTTTTAATAACCTCCTTTTCATGAAATTTTCCATGGGGATGTATTAAATGGGACTCGTTAAACTGTCGCCAAAAACGGTAATTATATTTTAATGGATGTTTAATTTTAAGAAGAATCATTACAAATTAGAAGCATGACTAATTACGCATCCGTACACTGAATTACCATACACTGACATCCATACAAAACTGATGTAGAAAAGAATGTAAACCATAATATTGAGAAATATAAAAGTATGGCGGCAGAGACTATTTAATTTTGTAAATGTAATATTATCACCGGTTCAGGTTGAAATAATTCGCAGATGACAGGGAAGGACACCAACTGAAAATACACGAAACCTAAATTTCAAACGGATAAGGAATCAAAATGTCGTGAATTAAAAACGAATGGTGATGGAACAACACTCACTTTCTCGCACTTTTTGTAATTGCTCCGAAATATTATATTAATACATCAACCTGCAAAAATATTTTCCACCAGCACTTCTGTTCCGCACCGAGATTCGAATTCATGTTCGCACTGTTTACTCACTGTCCACCTTACCTGCAGGTCATGAAACCGCTGTGACACTCCAACATGGACCGAGGTTTAAAAACTGAATTGTCTTAACCCAATATTTCCAACATGCAGTTTTCTAAAATTCAGAGGAATCAACGAAAATGACACCTACACCATTATTTTAAGAGTGCCATGTAATATCTATTCAAAAAGCTTAAAGAAAATTTGGAGTGATTTTCGAGATTTCATTTGTTTATTTCTAAAATTTAGTGAAAACTACTCGTTGTTATAAAAATTTTGTACATGGGCTTTTTTTAAAAGCGGACTTTTTAGCTGAATTTTTAGAAGAATTTTTGTCGAAGGCAAACATTTTCATTTTCAATTTTGTAGTTATGAAATGTTAACTTTTTGCAATTTTTGAAAATACAAAAAGTTCACTAAAAGTGTGTGTAATTTTGAAATGTATCAAAGTATGTAATTTTCTTCTTCAATGTATCAAAGAACCGTAAAAAAATATGATGCACCAATGAAGATTTTTTTTAGATATTTCACAAATGTAAAGCTTGTGCTTTCCTTTATTCATATTACGGAAAAAACTACTCATTAAAAAAAGTAGTGCATACCATTTCTCCAAGAGCTGATTTTTAGAACATATATTTTGAAAGCAAATATCACTATCTACCAATTTGTTGTTCATAAATGTAAAAAGTTTGCAATTTTTGAAAATGCAGATCACCGGAAATGAGACTATCTGCAGTGTTTTACCGTTCTTTGGTACATACGAGAATATGTCTTATTTGATGCAAAATTACGGGAAAAGAAATCACATTTCCTAAGCTAAGAGAATACTCTATCCACAATACTGTAGTTGTAGGAAGATGTCAAAAAAATGAACTTTTTTAAAAAGAAACCTGTACCCCTCTCTTGTATTCGCATGTATGCTATCCGACTACAAAGTTTAATAAAACATTTGGTGCCAGTTTATAGAAATGTTTGAAAGTTCTGTGAACGCTTTATGTAAAGTACTCAGGAAAAAAACAAAATATTCGTTTCAAACTCGCAAGGCTTTAAGTTTGTCCAGATTGGTCGTGAAATATCAATTTTGGACAAAATCTGTTGAAAAGTTTACTGGTTATTGTTGTCCAAAGACAGACGAGGGCAGACGCTTTGCTGTCAATTTTATTGCATCAAGGCCCCACAAAATTCTGAAAATGAATTCTGACAATACAACGTGTTAGTGGATTTAAATTACCATATAATATAGGAACATCATTTATTCACTTAGTGACCAGGACCCGACAATAATGATTTTTTCCTCCTTTTTATGGCCGTCTATTACAAAACTTCAATACTTTCCTATCTTACGAAGTAAATTACAGAAAGTAAAAGCGCAAAAAAATAATGTTATATAAATAAATAATAAACCGATATTTACGTGGGATTATTAATAAAATTAATTTTAAATAAGATTCTTTATGTAACCATCACCGTAGGTGTTTTTTTAAAGCAGATGTTTTTACGTACACAATCAGCCATTTGTATCTTTCATTCGGTTCGTGTTGACACGGGATTCCTTTATTGTAAACTAATGTAAATCTGTGAGTTAATGCCAGTTATAATTTTCCTAGACATATTATGAAGTAAAACTTTAATATTCGACAGAAAACGCCATGTTCGAAAATAATTAAAATTGAAGGTGACAATTAAAGTCAAGCGACTTTTTAATGAAAATGAAATAGGGAAGTGAAACAGAAAAAAAGGAAAGGTTGAGAAAGAATACGAGAGAGTGAGAAAGAGTGAGAGAGGGAGAGAGAGATACAACAATAAAGGGATGTTGATTACATGGTGACAATGAACATTCTTTTTATATTGTTCACGTTAATTTTCATTTTGTTCTTCTGATTCGGTTGCTTTTGAGAAAGAGCGTAAAAAGACACGTAGATGAAGGAAATACATTCAAACAATAAATTAATGCGTCAAATGTGGAGACACGTTAGAGAGAAGCGGCAGATAAACCGTCACTGCGAGACAGACAGAAAGGCGAAAACGGACAGCAGTGAAGACACAGAAAGACACACACCGAATTTATTACCCGCTTCTCTCCGCCGGCCACTCAACCTCGATCACCAGCTGCGCGCACTTGGCGCTGCCTGGCCGGCAGCCCTCCCGCTCACCCAGCGATTTAATTAAAAGTGCGTCGGGCGCGCGTTTATCCGCGCCGCGCAAATCCCCCACCCGTCCGCCCGCTCGCACCGCCGCTCCCACCGCCGCTCCCACCCCGCTCTCCCACCGGCCTCCTTTCGCAACTTGGCATTCCGCGCCCCGCCATCCGCGGCTCCGCCCGCCCGTCGGCCGGCAGCTCCCTCCGGCCCATCGTGTCCCCCGGCGATTAAGTCCGCCCCGCGCTCCCCGGCCCGGCCCTGCCCCCCGCCTGCTCCACCCACGCCGCCAAGCCTCCGCCCCGCCGCGCTCCCCACCGTTCCACCCCCGCGCCGCCCTCCCCGCTTACCCAGCCCCGCGCCGGCGCCGCCCGCCCCGGTTGCCACGCCCGCGTCCACCCTGTTTAATAAAGTGGCGGCGGGTGACCGCGTGAGCACGCGGCAGCACGCCGGGAAAAAGCGCTGGCCACGGCGAGTATGGGAAGTCGACGTCGCGAAGCCGTGTGCGCGCTCATGTGTGCACACGTACGAGTATGTGGATCGTAACTGCGTAACTGTGTGTGTGCACTTACGCGTGTTAGCGAACGTGGGCGTGGAAGTAAGAAGATGATCGCGCGCACGTGTGTATGTGCATGTGTGTGTGTGTGTTTGTGCGTGTGTGTGTTTGTGTGTGTGTGTGTGTGTGTGTGTAGTGCAAGTTTTTATAAGTATTTGCGACGCTTTGTGTGCGATCGGTTGCGTGTGTGCACGTTTGAGTTTGTGTGTGTGTATGAGTGTGTGCGCGTTCGGGTGCTGTTTGTGTGCACGCGTTTGTGTATGCGATTGCGTCTGGGCGACTCTTGAGTGCGCACGTGAGTCTGAGTGTGCTCGTGAATATATATAATGACGGGTAAATGAGTTTAAAAATGTTAGGTAGTCGTTGATAATAAGAAGAATATAGAAAACAAATCCCTCCTATATGACAGGCAACACAATTTATAAAATATTAGTTGATAATGAAAATCATCTGCCTAAATTCTAAGGAAAGTCATTCGTTAGTTGAAAGAAAGTAGTAACGTTTCCTAATATTTTCTTGCAATTAATTCGGCCATTCTGAGAGGTTATAATTACAATAACAATTCACAATAACAATTCTCAACAACTTTCTAATAATTCCAATAGTTATATAAATAACAGTTATAACAATACATTATAAATCAATTAATGAACAGTTGCACATCAAGAACTAGTTCGATATTCACTCTTTTGCGCCGATTGAACAATTGTTCTCTACATCGACGGATATTAAAAAAAATATTTTACGTGATTATGGGCAAGTCTGGCTGTAAGTGAATATCGGAATTTCGAAGAAACGATTACGCATGGCCACGGTTTCTAAGTTGTGTAAGCATACGATAAACGTTGAAGAGCGAATCTATCTTTAAAGAATTAGAAAGATTCTCACAATCAAATCTCAAAATTTGGAACCTGATCCCTTACCTCTCGAAAAATACGCCGGAATCTGTCGTTGACACCCCGACTGGTATGTGACTACTAATGACTACTAAACTAACTAATGTGACTAATGTGACTACTAAAATAACATGAACTTCCATTAATGCAGTAGATGAAGTTTAATTAAACGTTCAGCTAAAAACTTAAACTGTGCACAAAAATGAGTTCTGAGCAAAACATATCGTATTCGTTCATATTAGCAGACATGACAAATTGTAGTAAAATGTAATAACACATTTAATTTACTTTATCATTTTAACTACAACATTGACACATTTTGTAATGCAATTTTGTTAAATCGTGTAAATATGTATGAGTAATATATACACCCTTAAGAAGAAAGTATCATCAATAATCATTATAAACAAACATAAATGAACATCTCAAAAAAAGGAATTTTAAACGTAGGTAAAACAGTTTTGATGGAAATATTGATACTGACATGGGAATAAGACATCAAGACCTTTAACCTAAGACGCGCCTAAATTAAAGAGTGTAGCATCTAAAAACGTCTAAAAAAACGTCTTTGTTAGGGCGAGTAAGTAAAAGCCCCATTTACTTCACTTACTTAAAGAAATACGTCAGTGACCCCAAGCTTCAACGTCTAGAAAACGGAACGTAAAAAATTCCGAGGTCCCTCTGTCTTGAGAGACACCGCGGGGGCTGCGAGATACGTACTGTGGGTCCGTGAGTAATCGGCCGAGGGAGGGGTGACACGAGCAGCTGGGGGCGCCCGCAGGGGCGCGAGAACCGGCAGAGGGGGAGCGGGCGAGAAGCGCTGCGAAGCGTCGGGGTGCGGTGGGCGGCCGCCCCATACAAGGAATCGTCTCCTGTTAATCCCACTATCTGCGGCGCCGCACGCGCTATCGCATTGTCGCCCCGGGCCTGCTACCCTCACGCCCCTCGCCCCTCCATCTCACTCAGGCTTCCTTCTCGTCGCCGCTTCCACCACGATCACGACCCACCACCTCTCACGCTACCCCTCCCGCCCCCATCTAACTCCATTTCCTCTCTATCCCCACCCCCTCTAGATCCTCGTTTCCTCTCCGCCCCGGCCCCACTTCCGCTTCCAATTCTTCTCCAATTTCTAATCCCTTGACCGCCATTCCTCCTCGTCTCTTTCCCGCCCGGCCCTTTAGGTTCACTCGCTTTCTTTCATTGCCCCGCCTCTCGCTAACTCCCGCCCCCCTCACTAACCTCACGCCTTGCTAACCCCGTCCACTCGCTAACCCCACCCTCTCGCTAACCACACCCATTTTCTAACGCTCCACCTCGCTGACTCCGTCTCCACATTAACGGCGCCCTCTCGCTAACCTCTCCCAATTTATATTTTCTTCTGACATTTCCCCAATCCCACTTGCTTATCTGCACATGGCTCCATTCAACTCTTATCCACCTCACCTGAACTTCTCTCCCTCTCCTTCATGCCTACCAAATGCTGAGGGATGAGAACGTACTTCTTTCTTTCCATTTTTCACGTTATTTTTTTCCTTTCCTTTGATCAACAAATCGTCCGCTGCGTTCCTCAATGTATTATTCCTCTTCATTTTACTCCGGTCATTTATCTTGCACTGTTTATACCTCTCCGATTTGTCCGCTCGTCGTCCCGTTTCCCTCACTTCATCTAACGCCACCCTTTTCATTACTTTCCGTCTCCCACGCATTTCCCCCACTCTTTCCTTTTTCCTCTTTCTCAGTCCCTCAGTATTATCTCTGGAGAGCGCTATCCGGCACTGCCCCGTTTGTGGCGAAATATTGTCACGTCGGCCCCTTTCAAGTCGGCGCTCTTTTTCATCGCACTTTCTCGCCCTCGCCGACCAGCTGCGACCGCAAGCGACAAAGCGACGGTGCGAAAAACCTACTTCTGCGGATCGAAGCACAATAAAGACCCACAAGGGGAAAATGCACTTTTGTCTCTTCAAGAACGCTTCTTGTGCCAGGCCTTGAACGTGGTTACAATTCAATATATTAAAGCTGCGTTAAAACGAGTTGGAAGGCGATGTCGGACCAATTTCCCGTAAAACGAGAGATTTTTCTTTCCTCTTATACAAAAACATAAACGCCCGATATCGGCTTTTTGTTGAACGACGACTCCTTGGAAACGTGTTGAAGGGTGTGACTACATACATACATGAAACTCAATTAAAGAAGTTTTGTTTGAAACAACAATGGCTTACAACTTTCTGGCACTGCTCGTACTACTTAAAGAACCCAAACCAAGCTTATTTAAATATGCTCGACAGGTGGGCTGACAAACTTATAAAGTTCATTTAAATCCTAACAAAACCTCCGCAAAAATATGTTCCTTAAGTCCGTACTCCCCTCAACCTCCCTGACTCTAAATAGAAATCAATAAAATGGTACTCTATAACAAACCTGTAAAATATTTAGGTTTTCACCTGATACCAAGCTTAGTTCGAGAAAACATAAATGCTAAAGTTCCCCAAACTAAAATAAAACGTTCACAACTACGGCGATTAAATTAAAAAACTAAAATTTATTATAAAACCGCCATATCAATTTACAAGACAATTTTAAGATCCGCAATGTATGCCAGTCCATTTTGAATTCATTCTGCTACAGCTAACCTCCACAAACTTAACGTCCTACAAACTGTTTTTATTAACAGTTGTTAATACTCATTGGTACATAACCAACACTCAACTCCATAACGACTTTAACCAATTCATCAATAGAATACATTTCTAGTCACCAACTTTTATTACAACCTATTTGAAATCTCCGTCCTCTCACATTTCAAACCGGCGAAAATACTCACTTATCAAACAAGAATGCAAAACAAATTCCGGAACACATATTCCTAAAAAATGTGCCGTTTCAGATCCAGACTGAGGACTTTATTAATTTAACGATATTACTCTCATTAATCTAAGAAAAATTTAAAGTTCTTAGCTCCTCAGATTGTTTCCCCAATTCACCTTTCCTAACAGTTAGGGTTGCCAACCGTCTTCCATTTGGGAGGACAGTCCTCCATTTACGTTGACAGTTCACTTGTCCTCCTTTGTATTTAAATGTTCTCCTTTTAGTAAATTTTTAACATGCGTTTTCATTTATTTCAAATACATGACATCTGCTACGTTGTATCGTTTATTTAATTTAGAATACAAAACAATAATACCTTTTTTCTGGACGCTGAAACACTCGTGCATTATAGTGTCTCTGTCTAATGAAAATAAATAAAGAGACGCCACACCTTCTTAATCTGCATTTTGTAAATACTTTTCACTAAAATCGCAAATGGAGAGAAGAAAAACAGATCTGAAGTTATTCTAAATGAAATATTTATAAAAATAAATGTATTGATGCGTTTTTTTGCTCATCGAGTGTCCTTCATTTTACATGAGCATTGTTGGCAACCCTACTAACAGTACATGTTACATTCGACATTTTGTCGGCTCGTATTTCTCATCCATACGCTGGTACCGCCCATTAGCATGGAGCAAAAGAGCTTTCGCCATCTGCCCCCTTAAAAAGGGGCTTGAATGACGCCGGGTTCAATAACACCTCTAGAGTCGCCCCGGCTGGTAGCTCTGAACACCGCTACCTCGGACTCTGCCCTCATCAGCGCCCGTTCTGCCAGGATCCTCAGCCGATCCTCATTAACACTGCTACACAGGTTCACCGTCACTCTCCAATAATCCAAGTCCTTGTTACAAAGCATCCGATTAATTTTCACCCGATACAATTCGACTGATATCACTACTGCACTAACGACCGTAACTCATAAACTGTGCACGACAGATTATTCACACGATTGCCGCGAATCACCTGTAATTGAGTTTGAAGCTGATATTACTCGGCTACTGCCGCGCTTTGCAGCATCGCAAGATGTGCCAAAGACTAAGTCCGAATCGCCCAATGAGTTCACACTAGCAACTCGTTTGCAAATAAGTGTTCTTGCATTGCGTATCTTTCTAGCTCTATTTCGCGCGTAACTCCCTTTACCAGCGTCTGAATGAGTGTAGCGGATTGTTAGAGAGGATCTTTCATAGTTTCTATCAGATGGGCAGTTCTAGAGTATTTAGATAGTTTGTTTTCTCTCGTATTTCCCCAGTCACGAGTCAGCATCTCATTCCATCATAGCCCATTCTTTCTCTCGTCTACTCCCGCAAAGGAGTCGGCAGAGCCTTTGCTCCGATTTCGTCGCTTATCTCGTCTTATTGACCAGTTAGGCAAGTCGGTCAGCTGGCCGAGTTGCAATTTTCTGTTCAGCTGTATTTCTTACGATCCTACGTTACACTAGGATATGACAAATGGCACGTCTCATTTAATTGTTGTGTCCAATATCCTCCCTAGGAATTAACGTTTATTAATTCCCAACTGAAGTAACATTCGTCATGTGAGAATTTATTTCGTCGCAGTCTTTCGCAGCGAAGAACCCTTGGGTTAGCTAGTGAGTCACATCCGCGCGGCCTTGCCATTTAAACCATTCGAGTTCTTCTCCACTTTCATTCAGATGCTTGCGTCTTTAGCCTCGACGTCTCGTCCCATGATTCGTTCCAGCGAAGGACCACTATGGCTCCGCTATCTACGTTCATACGTGTTTCGGCCATTTCATGTATTTTGATTTCCATATGTGTGTATGTATTTCCAAATTATGTGTCGGAGAGACATACGACAAGTCATGAAATTATTTAAAGAAGTAATATTCATATAAATGTTATATTACAGAAAATCTGTAGTGAGTATTAAGGACGTAAAATGATTTAAAATTCGAAATGCGATTTTTAAAATTCCAAAGTTCATGATAAAAATAAGACAAATGATATAATATAAAGCAATGTATACTGTACGTGATCAAAACAAAATAAAAATATATGTTTTAAAATTCAAGATAACTCATCATTGACCAGATCAATCGTAGCAAATGAGATTTGGTGAAAATCCTATTATTGATTTACCCGCTAGTTTTGTTAACGGTCATAGAGAACTTTTACTACACAAAATGTGTGTTAAGAAGACACGCAGATTCGTACTACAGAACGTATTAAATAAAGTAATTTTCTACATGTTAGCTGAATTTGGCGACACATTAATTTACACTGATTAAAAAATATGTTCATTTGTTAAAAATGTGTACTACGCAGATTCCAAATAGAAAGGAACTTTAAACATGGAGTTGCATGGTTATTTTACCCTCCAACGTAGGATGTAAAATAATAATTTGAGAATTAAAATTAAAAAAAAACAGAAGTTTCAATTTTTCGGATGCAAACAGTTTTTCGGATGTTCTTACGCGAGTATATCATATTTCTGGAGACTTTTGTGTCAAATCCTAATCCGTGCATTGAGCAACACACAACAGCGCCCCAACCGATGAGATCGGTTTTTTAACTCAGCTATCGTTCTCTCCTTTGTAGGTAACAATAACATTTACTGTAGTGTCTTTAAGGTGTCTGTGAAGCGTAGGAGACGAACTACAGAGTAAGCACTTATACAAACACGAGATCCACTACCCCAAAGTGAGTCTCACAAGAGGGAAAATGCAAGACGAGTGCGCCTGTTCATCAAATGTAGATCAGACATCAGTAGAGAGTATTCGAGTAAAGCTCTTGAGTGTGCAGATGTGCGGATGTGAGAGATTCCGTCCCTGGCGTCCAGATCACTTTCCGTGCACCAATCGAGACGAATGAGGTGTCATTCGACGCGTTTACCTGACGGGGAACTGAAAATTTGATTTCGGATCAGCATAGAAGATTCAAATAAATTTCGTGTTTTCTCGGATTTTGCCACTGAGATCTTAGTGATAATGTCAGGAATTAAACCAACTCTTCCTAAATCGACCTATGTAGGTGGCATTGCTTAAACACCCGTACCCAAACAAAGTTTTAGCAAAATACGCCATAATTTTCTTTCACGACTTTGGCAACACCGATGTTAACATCTAAGTGAACAATTGAGTTACCAGTAAATTGCGCTGCAGATTGATTTAAATATAGACTCGAATTACCGTATTTTTAAATATAAATTTGCGAAAACCTACGAACGGTATGTCTCGGAATATTTTAAACTTGAATAATTTCAAGTGAAAACGAAGAAAACAAAACTGTGAGTAATGATAGAGAATGAATGAACGTTATGTTCGACTTCTCAGAGATACGTTCTTACCTAAGTGTGCAAATACAGATTTCCAAATTAATGGGACCCACACCATATGTTTATTAAACTTAACTAACATCATATTTACATAAACATATAAAATAGTCGCCTTTTAATATTTGAATGCAATGCTAAAAAAATAATTCGCATACAAAACAATTAATAGAGCAATTGCAGAAGTAGAAGTGAACACATAAGTTTGTAAAGTTTCAATCTCTTTAAAAATTATTGGAGAATAGTATGGAACTGCTAGGTAAATCCGGGTAAGAATCAAATAGCTGTAAAAGAATAAAAAGAGACAATATTCTGAACTAATTTGAAATGGTCTGCATTTTTGAATTTCTGGTAATGCAAATGTGCTATGTGCTTTTTTATGCACATTAGCCAAACATTTTGAAAACATAGCTGTACTAAAATTCAAGTATTAGCATCACAACCTGCACGTATTTGTTACGGCGATTATAATTTTGAAATTGCAACAAGACCCGTTCATATCCGAATGGATGTAACACATATTGCCATTGGGTGTAAGCCATAGGGAACTTTTGAACGAGAGTATAACATTATCAGCTACTATGATTCATTAGTAAGTCCAATGCCTGATATTGAAAGAACATATTTGAACAAAGCTAGGGATGAAAGAAATTTTCAATACATGAAACTATTTTGAAAACAGTTTACAGAGTCGGCGACGCCACATTTCACTAGTTATAGGTAGTTGTCTGAAATATCGTGATAATAATATTCGCAGGTAATATTTGATACAACACCAAACCGATAGTTTGAATATTTATTACAATAATTTGACTGCAGTGTTTGTCTGAAAGAAACAAGCGACATAACAACAGCAACGGCAGTCACACTATTGTACAACTAAACAGGTATTTGCATGAAAATACTATCCGAACTTCCTGCAGGCATCTCCAAAGATTAACGTTGAACGAGTGGATAATCCGCATTAAATAAATTTGCTTGCGACCCCTGTCTCATCTTTCGAATCCTCTGTTCGCTCTACGTAAAAGTCTAGTAAATACGGAGCTCGCTGTTGCTCCGAGATCTCTCTACGTCTGCCGCCAGCGACCCGTCGAGCTGCGAGGCCGGGCTTAGCTGGGGGCTCCGGCGAGAAAGACACGTCGCGTCTGGCGGGAGCGGAGGCTTTGCGAGATGACATATCTGCGCTGCGCAAGGTGTGGGGGGGGAGGAAGAAGGAAGAAATGTAGGAGGGCAGATGAAAAGGAAAAACAAGGAGCAGGTCACGTGGATTAACGTGAACAAGTTTTCCTTGTTAAATTTTGTTATCTTGTTTGTTTTATTTTTTGGATGGTTTAGATGTTTACTGATTTTTAGTGGACTTGATTTTACGGATACTCCAACAAAAACTTCAATTCTGCTAAATTTTCCTTTCTGTGAAAATAGTAACCTGGTAGTGGTATAACTGCACATACTTTTTCGAATCATTTCTAACGGCTACGAAATGTTATACTACTATATGAACCTGCAAAAGTGTTTCCGAGCAGCAACATTATTTCTTGCCTCGGTGATGGAACTCAGGCAATTCCAACCAACATCCGAGATACGTTATAGTTACACTCTCAGTCACACGGTAGAACTTAACTTACCTGACGCTAAAAAATAGTGATTTATCACATTATATCTAACTTAACGTTTTACTTTATCACCTTTCTACGTAAATACTGAAGATAAAGTATGCTAAGTATGCTAATCGTGCGACAAAAAGGCGATTTCACGAGAGAAAATTTCTTATTACCGAATACTCGTAACGAAACAGTGCAAAAATTATTTTCTTACGGCCTCCAATATGATGGGTAGTCAGAATCCATGCTCGTGGGCCCTTGCTACCTAAAAATCGATTGACAGCGAAATGTTTAGTAGCCGACTTCAAAATTTAAGAACGAATAATTCATTAGCAGTACTCACGTGACCAAATTTCACCCACGCTCATGTATATACGTATCTCATAACATTGAATAGTTACGTCCATACGTATTAATTTATACAGGTGCCCGAACATAAAAAACAAAACGCGCTCTAGCTAATGCATCGCAAAACAAAGAAATGCGATCACCCAGCCGCCCCAACGCGAACATCCATATCCCGTCGAGTGCGTTGCAGCCTGATGCAACCAGTTTTCCACTTGCAGAACACGTGCATCGGAAAAGCGAATGACTGCCTTTCGGAAGCGACGACTGTAAAATGTTTCTAAACGCTTCCGCATTTTTGGATGTTTGCACAGGAGAATATCGCACATTGCATACGCGTTGAGTTGTTGTTTGAAAGATTTCGTGAGAATTTATTTGAAAATATAGCATACATTTTTGCACATCTCACTGTTCGTTTAGTGCCAGTATCTGCGACTACACAGATTCAGATTTCTCGCGGGGATTTGGCGAAACAATACTCATATTTTATATTTTTTTAAACTATGTATAAACTATAATAAGAAACAATTTACAATCATAGTTTACAATTCTACGAGTTATTACGTTATTTACTCTAAGCTTCTATTTTGTACTGAGACCATTCTATGATTCTAGGATCACATGTTTTTAGAACGGATGAAAAACTTTACAAAAAAGGTGAGCATTAAGAGGTATATTTCGGAGTTCAGGACTCCTTGAGTGAAAGTTTGTGTAGAAACACAACAAAAACACATGTCCAATCCTTTTATACTAAATATAATTTTAAGAAACGACACGTTACTAATTACATTCGTGTTATTTAGGTTCACCTATGTAAGCCTTCCCCACACAAAAGAGGAAAAATAGAATACACTGTAAATTGAATAATGTAAATGAGACGGTGATGTGAAATGATAAGATCTTTTATCAATCTTTGACACACAAGAACCAATAATTCCTTCAAATAATATTTCCTTTAAAACATTGAATTTACACTTATAAATTAGAAATCTAAAAGCAAACAAAAAACTTACATTACAGAAAGTTAAAACAACCCGACTTGTTTTTTTGAGAAATGGTAACGAACAAAGGTCTTATGTTACTCAGGTAAATAGAATGATTATCTACAGCATCTCAGTTTGAAACTATTGATACAACAGCACGTACTTTTTCGCGATATTGTTAATGGCTATGTAATATTATAATATGACAAATTCTATCTTAAATTCAACAACCATTTGAAAAAGTCTTAAACAAATCATGAAAAAAACAAATATTTTTTTAAATTCAAATGCTCAAAAGATAACAGCTTTCTGACATTAAATTTAGTGTATTTGCATTCTATACAAACGTACCAAAGATGCACGATGCGTATTTTAACGATGCGTACACAAAATTACTAGTTTATATTAACGTGAAATAAAAGGTAGAAGTCATTATTGCCTTCTGTTATCAGTGCAGCATTACAATATTGAGTTACAAGAAACAATGACAGCTAATTCGTATGACATACTTTACCAATTAGCATTGCTGATACCGCTAGTAATAAAAAAATAAATGAGACGAATTTTTTTTCTGAAGGGATAACCCCAATAGAATTTTATGCTTCAAGATCACACAATTTAAATTTGACCATGGGTAAATGTAACTTAAATCGTAAGAGGAATTATGTTTCAAGTTTTTTGTTAGCATTAGATAATATTAATAGTAACCCGTCATGTTTGTTAGATGGGTCTAAATGTGAAGAATTGTCTGGCTTTTAAAACACTTAAACCTCTTCATTTTTAGTGCAATTATAATTTTCCCTAATACAAAGTATCACAGAAGACCTAGTCCCTTGAAAATCACACTTCCACACATTCTTGAAGATTTCCTCTTCGAATATATGATTGGTCACAGTACAGTACATAATATTACAAGAAAATTCTCTAATTTAAATGTGATTTTAACAACAATGGCACAATGATCTCGAAAAATAAACTATTCTAAAGGTAAGTATTCTCTCAGTTCAGATGAATCTGTTCAGACGTAAATCAGAAATTTCGTACACTATAATTTATTTAATAAAACAAAATGTGATTTTTAAATATTTAAGAATTTATAACACCATTTGCTGTACTGTAATTTTCACGAACGTAACCATTTCATTATTTCAGTAAGCGATAATTCATGTTCTTAATAAATTAATTATTTTACTCTATCGGTATTTTTGAATCTCAAATAATGAGAATTTCTCCAATCTGTTAAAAATATAATTAAAAAGGGGATCAATAAAATACGAAGGGCTGCAGCTTTCCTCACGGTTGGTTGTTGCAACACGGCGGCTGCTTCTCCCGTAACCCCACCAGCGGTCGGTCGGTCCGATTGCGGAGGGTCACGCACCCTGCTATGCGTCTCCGAGGCCTGGGCCGGGCAGAAGCTCCGTTGCTCACCGTTCCGCCCTCCGACGCCGCCAGCCGTCACGCCGCCCGCCCGCGGCCCGGGATGCGCTGGGACGCCGCGCCACGCCGCGGTCACCGCCAGCGGCCTTAAAGCAGAAGGAAGGTACCGAGCTCTCCCGCTCTCGGCACACTTGTGAACCGAATTAATGTTTCTTCTTACTCTTCTTCTTCATCCTACTCTTCTTGTTCTCCCCTTCCACTTTTCCCCCTTCATCCACTTCTTCCTTTTTCTTTTTCCCCTTTAACTTCTTCTTCCCCTTCTTCATCCTCTTCTTCTTCTTCTTCTTCTTCTTCTTCTTCTTCTTCTTCCTTTCCCCTTCCACTTCTTCCCATTCCTCTTCTTCCTCTTTCTTTTTCCCCTTCCGCTTTTCCTTCTGCTTTTCCTTCCCCTTCTTCTTCATCCTCTTCTTCCTCTTTTCCCCCTTTCACTTCTTCGTCCATTCAATTTCTTCTTCTCCTTTTTCTCCTTCCACTTCTTCTTTGCCACCTTCCTCAACAGAAAACAGGTATTTCGGTGTCCGAGAGAATTAGGAAATATTATATCATTGGAGAATGTTTATTGCAAGGAGGTATTTAACTTTAACAGTCACTCTACATTCGTAAGGTGAAATAATGCCTTTGGCGGGGTATGCTTTTTGTACACCATTTTATAATTATGTCTCGATCAAGTCATTTATCCTTAATTAAATTCACAATCAAAACACAATGTAAATTTGCATACGTATACGTGTTTATATTAACTAATACACCTCACCATGAACGTTATTTCAGAAAAACAATGGATATTTTACAAGAATTTCACATAATGTTGTGCAATGGTTCAATGAATTTCTGCGAAATGTAAATGCGTAACAAAGTACTGAATTTTGCGTTTTGGTGTACCAGCCGCATGGTCCACTTCAATTTAATTAATCAAAACAAAAAGTATGATTATTTTATTACTGTAAACAAATCGTACTTTCGTCTTAAAAGCTACATATTTTAAACCAAACATCACATGCCATTCTGGAAACAACAGGCAAAATACAATTACCTCTATTTGGAAACTACTATACGTAATATCAAACCCAAACTCTTTCGCATGTGCATGAAATCAAAATTGTACAATATTTATGAGGGTTTGATTATTTTGTATAATTCAATTACGTGCATCGAGCACGTGTAATATCTGTGGAATACCATAATATTGGAATACTGTGTGACAGAAAATGGTAGGCTCTGAAAGTATGGTTTTTATACATCGTCTCTATCATCTTCCATTTAATGTGTTGTCAGTGCTTTTCTTTAGAGAACAAGGGATCAATTTGATTTTGAAGTATTAAATTTATATTTGCTTCATAAATACTATTTTTATAAGAAAGGTTATCGGAGAAAGAGGGAGGTGTAAATCTCATGTAAGGCATTGACACTTCTTAGAATATACTATATAAAGTAATAGTAACTATGACAATATGCTGGGCAAAACATATCGACATAATTTAAAAATGTAATTCAAAGAACAAAAGAATATGATGTTACTGAAAAAACTGAAAATTAACTCCCAGTTCAAAACACGTTTAGTATTATAACTTTAAAAATGAAAAACTCACGAAAGTCAATAACCTTCACTTTCTTCTTATATACGAAACAAGTGGTGCAAAGAGCATCATCTTTCTCACACAGTATTGGTTACGTAATATTATACCACAATTTTTGTCCATATCAACACATCCTCAACTCCGACCATTCCCCAATCATTCTCACTACTAATTCTACAATTATTGAAAAAGACTAGCCATTTCTAACTACGAGAAGTACAAATTAGAATATCTTCAAATAGTATCTAATCAAAAACTTGTCATGTAATCTAACCCTAAAAACTGCAGATGATATATATGGCGCTGTAGAATATCTAGCTAGCGACATTCAACAAGCGGCATGGCGATAGACAACTTCTGTTGTAACTAAAAGAAATTACGATGACTACTCATTGGAAATTAAAGAAATAGTATATGAAAAAAGAAAACTAAAGGCGATATGGCAGCAAAACCGAACTCCAAGAAACAAGGGAAATCTAAATAGAGCAGCTCGGCAACCCAAAAGAAAATTAAAGAACTTAAAAAACACAGAAATTCGGACGTATCTCGAAAGTCATTCACCTACTGAAACCACCCTTCTCTCTGGAAAGCTTGCAAGCACATTAAAAAACCAAAACAACCAGTACCTCCAATCCGCATACCGGATAACAGATGGGCAGAAACCGACAAAGAAAAATCATTCATGTTTGCCGATATCTTAGCAAAGGTTTTCCATCCCATTTGTAATGATCCAGCAACAGTGATCTCACATGACAATGAAAACACTTATTACCTGGAAACACTGTATCAGTAATCATCACCCATCCATGATTTCTCAACAAATGAAGAAAACGAAATAACATGCTATCGTCCCCTGAAGAAAATTCCTGATTGTGATCTGATAACAGGTGTCGTAATTAAGAACCTTCCCAAGAAAGCTATTGTCGTAACCACCTCGATACTAAATGCAGTTCTCAGCATAGGTCATTTCCCCTAACTGTGGAAAATAAACCAAATCATCCTCATACCTAAACCTAGTAAGCAGCCTACTTCCCATTCTCTCAAAGAGTAAGGGAAAACTAATGCTAAAGAGACTAAGACCAATCCTAGATGGACATAAACTTATTCCCTGTCATCAATTTGGCTTCCGAAAGAAGCATTACACACAATAGAACACGAACACAGGCTAGTCGACATGATCAATAAAGCATTAGAAGAAAATCAGTATTTTTCTGCTGCTTTTATAGACTTCATTCAAGCTTTCGGCAAAGTATGGCAACCAGAGCTTGTGTATAAAATCAAGAAACTTCTACCTCATCAATGGCATTCGTATTATTCAACTCGTACTTAACAGACAGGTACTTCCAGGCGAAACTTAACAATGGCATTACTACTCTCCATCCAATTAATTCCAGAGTTTCACAAGGAAGCGTTCTGGGACCTGTACTGTATCTCCTATATACAGCTCATCTACCATAAGTAGATGACATCATGACTGCAACGTATGCAGACAATACTGCAATCATGGTATCCAACGACGATCCCAAAATTTCAGAAATATATAAACACTTCAGAAACATGTAAATCGTTTTTCATATACAAAAGGAATGAATATATTTGATTTCAAGGAAAAATTAACGCAGCAAAAAAGCAATTGAAATGTGTAAACCGGGTGTCTTTATTTTTGTGTTATTTTTCTTTGTGATCATTGTGACTTCTTATGCTGTGGTAACTGTTAGCGTATCGAACTGTTATACCCACGTTTGCGGGTTCAACCCTGTCGAAGCCTTCCATTTTTAGGGGCGAGAAAATACTTCGTACGCCTTCCTTTGGAGGGGAAGTAAAGCCGGTTGTCCCATATCAGTAGATTTACTGCATGTGAAAGATCCCCAAGCCTAAATGAAGTCTCTGAGCTAAATTCAAATCGCCTGTTTCGTCGTCCAAGATATACCTCCTTTCGTCGCTAGTGGGTGGGTAGCGAAATTTGCGTGGTCAGACGAAGAGTGGACCTGATGGCCTGAGGCTCGCCACGTAAAATAAGGCATTAATTCAATTTAATTTAATACTTTGTGTACCATTATTACGAATGTTGAACACAAGTTTGTCATTTATACACACAATAATATTGGACAGAGAAGAGCCTACTTTATCGCTTTACTGCTTTGTCAGTATAAGGAAGTTTACATACATAAGGGAGGACATTAGTTTTCAAGCCCAATTTCTCATATCATTTTGCCGATCCAAGCCTATTGCAATCGCGATGTAGAACATCTACCTATAACATAGGTGGGACTTCTTTGCTAGCTCGACGTTTTCCATATTTACATATTGGTTCCGGACTCGTACGCCACTCATATGCGTCGGGACAATCCCATTGTCAATTACTGCGGAGTTGCTATGACACTGCAATTACAAAATCCATCTAGGGGCCAGCTGGGCCCACATCAGACACAGAGAACACAATTCTCGAAATTACTTCTGTCGACACCCACATCGCCACAACGATGCGAGTCTCACCGAACCTGGGCGGGAATTGCCCGCAAGGGATATCCCTTTCAGACATACAACCCACTTTTGTGAGGGTGATATCTCAATGCTATATTAATGGAACTTTTGAAATTACTAATTTCATGACAGTTTTACATGACTGAGAGAGCTCTAAAGATGAAGTAGGAGCGGATATGTTGCCATATTTGTTTGAAGGCGATAGTAAAGTTGTTCTTATCGCTGCAAGTTGAAACTTAGCAGAGTGATTCGGCACTAGATGTTTATTATTATTAATTATTATTATTATTATTATTATTATTATTATTATTATTATTATTATTATTATTATTATTATTATTATTATTAATTATTATTATTATTATTATTATTATTATTATTATTATTATTATTATTATTTCCACTTTATGAGTATACAAGTATTTAACGTGCTGTGTACGTGACATGTAGTTGAACTCGACACGTTTTTTTGCGCCAGCTGTCAACAGGGCGCAGCACCGTTTCGGGGCAGCGATCGACCAACGAAGTAGAACGCCTGACTCGCCGCTCATTGGTCTCCAAGGCCAATATCCTCGAGCCAAGTCAAGGGTATCCAATGGGTTATCAGAACACAGCAGCGAGTAGGCAGTTAAATAGCGAAATATACGGAGCATAGTGAGCAAGTAGCAACGATTCTTGTCAATGTTCCCCGTTCTATCCTTCGACTTCGGAATAGTGATTAGTGATACGAGAAATTCTCCCTTACAACGATAGTGCTTGAACAACTATGTGCTTTTCTCGTGAACTACGTACATTCAATCTAGACATACCTCAGACAGCCTACAGTCTCGGCCTCTGCCATCACCGAGTGCAACTCGCCTTGAGTCCATGGTCTCTCCCGGTCGCCATTTTGTCACGCGCTGGAAAGGTCCCGCCACCAAAAATCACACAATATTTTACGTTGTATGGGATAAATGTGAGTTCTTGTAAACAGCATAGCTCTGTTACAAAAACGCTAACTTTAATACAGAGCGTCTAACGCTCATGCGCACAGGCCGAGCGACGTTGCCGAAGTTCCCGCGCTCCTGGACAAAAGGCAAGAAAAAGTCAGTCTTTCGTTAGCAGTAGAATCTGGGCGCGCACTCGCCATTTTGTAAAACAAAACCTCCAGAGAATAGTACTCGTAACCGGCCGTGTTGTTGTAATGAGCGATGTCGAAAAAGTCAAATTCAACAAATCTGCACACCTTTGCAAGTATTATTTGTGGTAAATGCAACGACCATAATCAAGCCAACGGTGATTCTAGTCGACGGTTGTGGCAGATTCTACCTGGACGGCGGCACAACGGTTCCGTATCTACATTGAAGCCCATTAAACCACAGGTACCAAATTTAACAAAGCTAGCTTTTGCACGCAATGTTATTTATGTATAAAATAGTTTTATTATATTATGTAATAAAATTTTTTCACACATTTTTTAAAACACTTGTCACACATTATTTGTAATTATTCATTTTATTCCCGTTCATAACCATTCATTCAAATTACGTGAATCTGAAGTGTAATAAGGAGCTACCAGAAAATCAAAAATACCATCGGGCTTCAGACTCATCAGCTCATTTACCAAATACACAACAGAAAGGATATATAAACTTTTGGAATATGTTTTAAAAAAAAATTGTAGATTGGTTTTAAGGTAAATACGTATTGGTGTATTTTATTGATGGTTTCGTGTATTGGATGAAGGTGCCAACACAGCCAACATTGCCGCCTGGTGACCGAGTGAAAGAGATCTGAATTTTTTTTTAGAGGGAGCGCCGCTATTTTCACGGGCGTCTACGTTGAGACGCCATTAGTGTCGTTAAGGTGGCAACGCGGAGAACTCGCCGCGCCCTGAGCGAGGAGGGCACGCGCGCCCACCCCAGATGGTGAGGCAGATTGCGCAGCTTGAGCGGAAACTGCGCAAATCGAAGGGAAAAAGTGGAAGGACGAGCTTGAGGGCTGCTTTCCAAAAGGCAACAAAATCGAATTATTATATGACGTGAACATTTTTAAATTAGGTGAAAAGCATTTTTTAAAATAATTTTCTGTTGGGCGTATCCGAGCGCATCAACTACTAAGGTCATTAGCCTCGTAAATGTACTTCATGTTTGTATCGTGGGAGAAGGCAGTCATCTTCTCACGCAGATGACGAAATCCGGCGCCGACCTACACACAATGCTCGAAAACAATGTTACAATCACTTTCCTTAATCACGTCTAAATGCGTTTAACGATGTCTATTGATTATTTTGTTATATTTTCTGTATTCAACAACACTAAGTTACGAAGAAATCTCATAATATAGAAATATTGTCTCTTGGTTTTGATTGTAGATGAGAAACTGAGCAGATAGATAATGGAATAGAAAATCTTGAACAAGAATTAGAAAAGTAACTGGTGCAACGCAATATTTTCGTTACAAGCAGTATTAAGGCTCTGTTTCTTACAATATAAGTATGATAATTGATGGTAAAGTATCGTAGAAATTGTACTATTAAAAACTATATTGATGTCAATGAAAACAATATTGTCGTAAATTAAACCAATAACTCAAGCACGTCTTTATCTTGGCTGTTACTGTTTTAGGGGGACACTTTTTAATTCTGTTCAATATACTATATTACTTTCTTTCTCTCTTGTGTGTTTTTTACATTAGTTATGTGAGAGGGACGAACTCATTTTATCTGGTCAAAATAGTATTATTTATTATGTTTTAAAACACGATTTAAAGTATTGACTTTGTAAAGGTTTTGCTTTGAAACAGAAGCATATCTCCCTTGATCATTTCGGGACAGGAGTTTTTTCATTTTAAATGAACGTACATTAAAATGTAACCAATTAAACATTCCACTTAATGATGCAGTATAATATTTCTATCAGTATTTATTGCCTTGTTTTTCTTTATTGAAGTTATAGTCTGTAAACATTTCAGAGAAACTAAAACTATTCGCTCTCCTGTAAGTGCAGGTAAGGGTCTAAATGATTACAAGTACTAAGTAATTAGGCGAAAAATGCACCAAATAAAAAATAATTAAACCTCATTAAGTACGGATCTAGCGCGATACGAATTGTTTGAGGAAAAAAAATGTCTTCGGTAATGTTTTGAGCTAGCCAAATGAGCCGATGACAATGTGGCGCTGTAGCCATGAGTTGACTTACTGAACCCCCAATTCTCGTTAGATTAGAGAAAAAATACCGTGCGTACAAACCTCTAGAATAAAGTGCTTAGAAATTAGTGAATGAAAGTACTCATGTAGAAGTGTGGCACCTGCACCGCACCCCACCCCACTTCGCTCATCAGAAACGGTGAACAAAAGCAGACTGCCGCAAGACTCATCCACGCTAATTAACCTCTACTGCAGCCCCCGCCCTTATTCCCCCGTCCCCACTCACCCCCTTACCCCAGCCTCCTCTTCCCACACCTCCTCGCTTCCTCTGATTCCCTCCTACTTCTCCAACGATTACTATTCGACTCGCGCAAAAACACTGTGGATTTTGCTTTTATATCCAAAGATTCAACCACAGCAGCGACATTCTCAAAACGCCCTTGCTTTGTTTCTCCATTCCTTTCTCGAAACGTCTACTTACTAAATGCGAGGCAACACAATTTCTGACTCCCTAATTTTGTTTCATCTCTAATCTTATTTACCCTTCCTCTAGGCAGATAATCCCATGTTACGAAGTTTCATTGGAGGTGGAGCAACATTGGTATTATTCAAAATATCTTGCTCCTGATTCACAGGCCTACTTACTGTTGACAAACGGTCTCGTCGTTATTTTGGCTGCTATAATTGTCCGTTCAGATTATAAAACGTTTGTAGATCTAATAATTGTGCAATTGCGAGTTCTTTGATTGAATAATTTTATCGTTCTTCTTTCGTATATATTGTTAGTGAGTAAATTATTACATACATATAAGTCCGTTTTATCTTTCCCTTTTTAATGCGCTTCATATTATTTCTTATATTTGTATTTTTACATCTTGTACGCCTGGACTTTGCGTTTTGTTATTCTAAACTCTGTGAAGTGTTCATCGTCGCCCAGAAATTTATTCATCAAAGTCATAATGAATGAATTCTGCATCCCAGACTAACGTTGCCCTACCCCCGTTGCTCGCTCATCGTTTTTTGCATTGTCACGACCCAGGCCGATGTCATTGTAACCCACCGAGCTGTCCAGCTTCAGCCCGCCCTGCCATCCTTTCGACGATCGTCGACCTTGCTACGGAGAGCTCAAAACCGATGCATCGTTGCATATTATCGGCAAAATCTAAAGAAAAAATTTGGTCTGTTACTCAAAGCCTAACTAAGCTATTGTAGTTAACAGAATGGAATTGATGGACGAATTAATAGCTAATCTAATTTCATTGGCTTTTTAAAATGTTTCAAATTTTTCATGGATTTCTTCACCTTTTTAAAATTATTTTCAAAAAACAAAGTGTGCACACTTTATTTTTTTTAAGATGTAGGAGAGCAAGATAGTGTTCACGCAATGTCATCCACACAGTTATTTTTATCTTATTTTGACGCTGCAAAGTAGATTTAAATAAAAAGCAAATAAACAAACATTCTACATCAGGCAAAAAATTATAATTTGGAAAAAGGTACCTAATTTACGCACGAAAAAATACTCTACCTCTTGGTGAAAACCATATCTAAATCAGTTCAGCTTTCAGAAGATAACCCTGAACAGATTAACAAAAAGGGTAAAAACAACATAAATGTTTTTATTGATTCCCAATAAGTATATGAGGTAATAAAATATGCGTTTTGATATTACATACGCTCCAATATATATATATATATATATATATATATATATATATATATATATATATATATATATAGCGATTAAATCGTTGGTTCCTAATTGCAGACATCTATATACTTGACACACCTCAATTTTGCTGCCATCACGGCTTACATTCAAATTTTAACCACATACATGTCTGAGCTATCTTCACTAATGCATTTGCAACATCTGCTGTTGGGTCGCTTTGCATTCTACATTCGTTTCGATTGCCCTTGCGTGGCTTCCGCAGCCGCAACACTTTCACCTCAACGAGCTGTCACGCGGCCGGGCGCGACGGTCCCAAATTTTCTCTCGCATTTTCACGCGAGCTACGCCGTCGCCCCCTCCACCTCCGCCGCCGCCGCCGGCGCTGCCGCCGCCCGTTGCGGCTCTTTAACAATTCAACGATTTCTCGCGTCCGTCTCTGTCGTTCACCTCCACGACCTCCGCTCCCTGACCGGCGCATCCTGCACTTTGCTGCTCAATGTCCACGCCCCCTGACGATGTGGTCTTGTAGATTCCTTCTTATCTCTTTTGTTCTTTGTTTTCCTATCCTGCATTGCCGTTTCTTTCTCTCTTTACTCTCGTTTCACTACCAGTTTACTTACTACCTTATCTTATCCATAACTTCCCTCACGGCTGTCTTTGTTGCTCCAACCCTTCTAGGATGAAAGATTTTGTTGCAGGCTGCTCTGATAGATAATATTCTGATTTTCTCTTATCAACACCAGCTAGAGTAGTACCCCAACAAGTGGTTTACGACTGCCCGCGATCTTTCCTTCCTTTTACTTGTTCTATATTCACTCCTTTACACACATACTTCATGCACTACACTACCACACATGTCAGAAGAACAGTCCGAAGCTTACAGATTCTTCCGAGCGTTGCCTAGTAGTTGGGCCATTCCTGGATGGGATCAATCAATCAATAACTTATCTCTTTTGAGGCTGTCTTTGGTCTGGTCAAGCTATCTCTTTTTTCCCTTTTCTCTCTCATGCATTGCACCTCCTTATTCTGCCTGTTCGCAAGAACTACGATTACTCGATTTTCATCCTTTTTTCTACATTCCTCTCAGCCATCGTCTCTCTCGCACCATTCTCCGTCTCTCTCGCAACCATTCTCCGTCTCTCTCGCAACCATTCTCCGTCTCTCTCGCACCATTCTTTCTCGCTCCCTCACACACTTCTCACTCCCTCTCCTTCAATTCCTTTTCTCATTTATCCTAAATATTCATCCCCGTCCGTGGACGCCTCGAGCGGCAAAAGCGGTGGCGCAGCGTTGGTTTGCGCTTCACAAAGGAACGGCGTTTTAGGAAGCACGTCATTTGGCGCCTCCCTGCAACACGTACTCTTCCCGTGAACTCGGGCGTGATAAAGTCACTAAGCATTTTTTTATTTTTCACCGGCATTTAATTGTGTTCTCGAATGCTATTTGCGCCTCACAGTTATCTCCATAATGCTTAAATGATTTTTGCAATCACGTCACGCAAAAGAAATGTTACTGTCAGAGAACTACAATATACAGCGAATCGATAATGTTTGTACCACGCAGTTTGCATTTAATATAACATACACTCGAATGGCCTTACAAAGAGAGTATATAGAAAGTAGAGAATTTCCTGTAAAGAATCAAAATAATTGTAAAATCCTATTATGAAGTATTTTTATGTATCATTTACGATAAATTCACTTAAAACAGAAGTATAAATAACAGTATCATGAAGGGGTGTATATTAAGCTTTCTTATAAATAGAAAATGGTTTCAAAAAATACTGTGATTTAGTATATAACATTGCAATATACATCTCGAATATTTTCAATAAAATTAATTATTTAACTGTGTACAACACCTGATAATGGAAGAAAGATTTTTATTTGTTAATATTACCAATTAATGGTAGTCGATTGTTTTAATTACTTCATATCGAAGTACAATGTAATTGTGATATCAAATTTTGATTTTATTATTTTTCCCAGGCAGTACATTTAAACCAATGTTTGGCTACATTTTATTAAATTAACATAGGAAAAAGAGTTATGCTTGTAATATTGTACAAATAAACGTGTCTGCCCTTCCCGAATCAATTATATAGCTGTTTTTTTATAACCACTAGTGTTACTGATCGAAATGATTCAGATAGCTACGGAGGGATTGTTTTGTATCCAGTGTATTGAATAGGTAATTTAATTTTGTAACTGCAGCATCGTGCATCCATTAGTCCCATATTATTTTAACTATCATTCACAATTTCCAAATGGCACAGTAAATCCCAGCGATTTTTATTAGATAACCTACATACCGAAAGAAATATGGGTTCTGAGCTATTTCTGACTGCTACACGTATTTAAGGCAAAAAGGTAAAAAATGTTTAAGTCTTCAGCCTAGAAAGGTGCTCACAATTGTGGACTATGACGTTCTCTTGCTACAATGGTAGGATGATCATGAGGGGGAGACAGAAATGAGACGATGGTGCAGATGAACCTACTTGCCAGAGGTAACGTCATGATCAAAACACTCATTCTCTCTATGACACTTGAATTCGAAACCTACACAGCGCACACTTTGCCGTTTCTCCCATCCCCGCTTTGCGGAGAGAGGTCGTGTATTCCAATGACACATTTCTGCCCTGCGGAGCGACTATTAATTCCGCTGGCACACACGTCTCTGGGCATGAAGTACCCAAAGCTTCCAGGTTGGTGCTCCGGAAAGTTGGGAACAGAACGGACGCAACCATCCCTTCTTTTGCATTTCGTCCACGCAGAGCGTTTGGCAGCGTGACGCACAGAAGCTCGTAGGGGATGTAGTCAAAATCGTCACCTCAAAACCCGAATGGGGCACGGTGAGCGGTGCATTGTTCCAAAATGTGACCGAAGGTGGTACCTAGAAGACGAACGTGATAATGGGATGGATATATAAAGTTCCCAAGGAAAGCATCATGTCACCGACTTCTTTAGAGATGTATACGTAGGCTTCCGCGGCTTGATTTCATAACTTCTTGGCTGAACGAGTGGCGCTGCGTTGTTGGCTGAGAGGCCGATGTTTCGCCTGTCATATCGTAGGCATCTTCAGGCTAGTCACAACCGGCGTCACTGATCCTTCGTTAATGAAAATCAAATAAAGCTGGAGGAAAATTGAACCACGATTTCTTGAATAAAGTAAGATTGTGCGTAACCACATAATTCATTAAAAGCAACGATGTGTGGTAGCGTGGTGCACGAAAGAGCAAGTGAAGTTTGTATACGTGTGTGTGTAAGGGGAAAGGATGGGGCAAAAATGAGGAAGGAAATATCGCGCACTGTCCGTTCCTCAAGTATTGATCGGAATGACACGCGAACAAGGCATTCGCAGAGGGTCAGGACTACCGGAGGACAGGAAACCACGATAGGCGACGGACCGCGGCCCAGCGACTCTAGCATTGTCGTGCTTCAACGCAGCCGTCGCCCCTGGTGGCTACACTGCGTCCGGCATGCCCCACGCCGGGTACCCGGAGGCTATCTTCACTTCCGCGCCAGCGGCTGCTCTCATTGCACTAGAGCGCCTCGCAAAAGAGCGGAGAATGCAGAAAACGTCAGAGGAATGTAGGTCGGTGGATCTGTATGCCACAAGCAAGCCTAGGCGTTTGCTTGGTTGATTTAAATTTCTTTGGGAAGAATATTTTACTCATGAAGACGTTGAAAATGCTTGAATAGCACAATTTGTTAACAGGTTATTCGTAGACGTGGAAACATATTTTACATTTCTTAAAAATATTACAAAAAGTTAAGTGGAAACCGAATGAAATACATATAATAGCTAAGTTGAAAAGGCAAAATTTGAATGGGAAATTGTAAAAGTGAATCAGGTTTGTAAAATAGACACAGATGCAGTGTGCGTTTGTGGGTTTTCTTTGTACATTGCATATTTTAATGCGTTATTTATGTTTTTTACAAAACTAGTTGTTTGGTTGTTCCTAATATAATTTGTTTTTTGTAATATTTTTAATCCTGTTCATATTTTGGGCAATCAAAATTAAGTACATCCAAATTTATTTCATAATTTTGTTCAATCAAAATTCACAATATTTTGGAGACGGTTCTCTATCCCCCATCACGTGCAACTAAAAACATTTTTACAAAATTACTGCATGAATGAAGAAGCCAAAAAATATTTCAAATATAGGCAAAAGGAAAAAAACAACAAAATATGACAACATAAATTACTAACACGATACACGGATTCTGAAATTAAATCAAATGCATCACAAGGGGAAATATTTAAGTCATATTTTTCGTAACAATCACCATATTCTTTATTTGGGCCGTTAAGAAAAGACAATTTACAGATATTCTTAGATATCTTACATGTTCTTAGATATTTCAAATTACTACCACTTTGTGATTTTTTCACTTTATGACGCTAAAATTCTTGAGTGAACTCTTTTTTATAGCATTAATCAATAATATCATTCAATCACATCTTTGATTCGTCAATGACAATGTTTGAAACAAAACAACTACCTTTGAAATAAAAAGATGTTATGATATTTTAAAACGATCAACAATACATTTTTTCATGCATTAAGCAACAGTTAAAATTTAGAAACTATTTTCATGTCAACACCATTTTTCGAAACATACCACCATTACATTCAATTTTTGTTATTCAGAAATATTACTACTCCTGTAGCAATTACCTTTATTTACCTCTTGTAATAACTCGTTATTCATTATCGTGAACCAACTCCATTCAAGGAAATTCGAAGACCACTGGATTTTATTTGAACACAATTCCGTTTCAAAGACTTACGTGCCACGAATATTTTTCATCAAAATATCCGCTTCGATTTGACTGAAAATTACGCGTTCTTCACGTTCCGTATTCAATCATAAATTAACCACTTTTCATTCGTGTCCCGATCTTTTGTGAAATTTTCTATTTTCTGTGAGAGCCCGGGGGGGGGGGAGGTCACGCATATGCCTATCTCACGGACATTAGCAACTGCTGCCCAATCACGGAAACAGAGAATGACGCTCGTTTTGGGTCCGGCCTGGTCGTGATTGTGGTCTGGGAACGAATGGATGCACGCACGAGGTACGCGGGAAATATTAAACATTTTTTTGCCGTTGTCAGATGCCGTACTTTGTGAATACCAGTTCCCCCCGTACAGCGCATACGACCGGCATGCATTCAAATTCTGCGAAAGAAGGTTCAGATTGTGATATAAAACTTAAAACGTCAAGCGGATATTGGCGCACAGGGGTGATGTGAATGTAGAGGTGGTCACAATGCTACGCGAATTATAAATCAAGAGAACGTTTGAGATGAGAAGAAATAACATCTCTTTCCGAGACGTAGTACAAATCGAAATGATGATGAGTTATTTTCATCACCTTTCCTTACACAAATCGTGAACCGAGATGGTTATTTGAGCTTCAAATGGGAATGAAAAAATATTTTACTTAACTCTTTTTGTGGAAATTGTTGAGTCTTCTTGAAAAATAAAAATTTTGTACATACTGGTGACAAAGCAAAGAGAAAGTTTTGTATTGCTGCAGGGAAAAGTGGCAATTTCGGTCAGAAAAAGTGAAATTGCAGGATTGGAAACGGACAATTTTCTCCTATATGTAGTAAATTACTTCCTGTAACATGTTGTAGGCAGAATCAACGTTTTGTGGGTCGTTGATTCTGAAAAATTGTTTTTTGACAAAACGTCTGACTTTCTCCATCGGCACATTCTCTCCGTCTGAACAAAACTGGCTTTAATCTATTCGTGTTCTGATCAATCTAGTCAAACTCGTGGCTCTATAAATTTAAAAGATATATTTCATATTTGGTGTTACTTTAAATGATTTTTCGAGATGATAATACAAATGTCATTTTCAAACTTTTGTAAAAAACGTTTTGTTTAATTTCTTCTTGGATTAGAGTACATGTTTACAAAAGGGATGCACGTCGGTTTTTCGCTAAAATTTCTGAAATTTTGAAAATTGCAAAATTTAAAAATTAATTGGGGGTTTTATTGCAACTACGATATTGAAAATATAAGTTTTTTTCTTCGTGCAATTTGAAAGTTACATAATTAAATATGAACACAATTCTTCACATATTATGCAATTGTTCATCTGCTGCCGTGGGTCAAACTGACCAAGAACATGTAAATCTTCTTCTTCTTGGTCTTTTTTTCACCCAACAGCCAGTTACCCTTTTGCATCCTGATGGGACGTATATTCAACCGTGCATTAGACATCAACACACACTGAGGGCTCCTCGGATCTGTGGTGAGCAGAACGCGAGGTCCTCCGCTACAACACATACATGAGAGACAAGGGACAAACATCCATGCCTAAGGTGGAATTCAAAGTCGGGACACTTCGAGCCTTCAGGCCGAACCTTTGATTGGGTACACGCTCTTAACCACCTCGGCCATGCTGGTCGGCTCCTGTAAATATAATAAATACAAATAAATGTTTCTTTGTTCGTATTGTATGCGCTGCCATATAATTCATTAGATTATTATTAATATTTTTAACTTATTGCTTATACTTGTGCAAATAATATATGCCATGTACAATAGGTGTGTCGCACATATGTGTAGACTCGCCTTGATGATTTTATGCGTTTATGCTTTACTCAAGCGCCCCTGAGAAGACGCTGTACGCAACCCGCCGCACCTTCAAGTATTTAGTACGTCTTCGCTGCATATTCTGCCCCTGTGATTGTGAAATAAGGGCTGGCTTTATTACTTGAACGTTATCTCGATCAAGCCAATCAATATTCTTTGAGACAGCGTCAGAATGAATTCAAGCCCAAAGTTTTAACAATAAAATAGTCAACAACCTTATCAAAATCAGGTCATATCCATACTCGCGTGAAGGTCTCATCTATTAATTATTTTTCAGAGAGTAACGTAAATAACAATCACGTGATAAGTAGCGTGTGAAGTGCAATATATTTCAATACCGAAGCAGCGCCAAGTCTCTTAGTATTCAATAAAAAATGCGGTACACACAATGTATCGGATAAGCATTTGCGATTCCATTTGCAAGCCAATTAGTAGTTTAAAAATACATATGTCTGTAATTCTTGTTTGATACTTACGATTAATATTTCTATATTCTGACACGAAAACGTATTTACAATTAATAAAATGTAAATGCGATTCCTTACTTGAATACCACAATTATTGTTAAATAAGCATTGAATTAATTTCCTTTTTAATTTATCATCAGCTTTTCAAACATAAAAAAATATATTTTTACGCCTCTAAAACCAAATTTTTAATTCGGCGGTAAAATTAAGCATTACAGCTTTTGTTGTATTTCTTTATATAATCAAAAATACGTCAGATGAAATTTTTCTTAAAATGATGACGGAATGAAATAAAATCTTAACTTTTAGTAATTGCCATGTTTTACCCTAGATAATCAAGGCACTTGGCGTACTTAATCAAATAACTTTTTAAACTCACGACATTTTTTCGTTCATTGGGTAGGAATTACACCTGTGACCTCCCATTGAAACTAATTTGAAATTAACTTGTTCAAGCGTCACTCCCCTATAATTAAAAATACTTATTTTACAGAGTAATAAAACTACGGACAGATAAATATGAATTGATTGCTGAAAATAAATTTAGGTGAAATGCACTATTACTATCACCACCAGGAATAAGTAGTAAAATCTTAAACCATAAATGTCATTGTTTAGTTTATTATTTCATTTCTCGGAGTTTGTCTCTCGGAGTTGTTGAAGTGCAATGGCCATTTTTAAGAAATTTCATTAGAAACAGCTGGATATATTCACCTTCTCGGAAATGTATGTAGTTGAGAGATGAGAGCAGGATATAAGCTATATTATAATATACAGTGCTCTACTATTTACTGCGATATTATCTTATATTGACGGACTTATGCATGAACATTGGGATGCGGAGTTATACAGGTATTTACTGTTGGGTAGTACCAAATAGAGGGGGGTTACGTCTCTTTCTGTCCAATATTCGTCCAATATACTCGATTTGTTAGGTTTACTGTTATTATTACCCTTGTAACTATATTATTATAAACAATTTGAAGGCAGAGAGATCACATTTTTGTGCCTGAAATATGCGAGCAAAATGTTAAGATCTAAAGCAGCTATCTTTACGACAAGCGTTGGTCGCAAGCTCCACAGGCCGCCCATCCCCCGGGGCGCCTCTCTCACGTATCTTCAAAAGGGTGGTGGATGGGCTATGAACTTCGATAAAGGAAAGTGAGTCTGCTGTGGGCTGAGTCTGTCACAAACTGGGAAGGGTTATGGACTGCGGTGTTCTTTATCAACTCGCGTGCGAAAATTTCGCCTTTGTTGCAGAGAATAGGGCAGATATGCATAAAAGACGTCAGTGCGCAAGTATATGATGCATTAAGACATCAAAAACGTTCCACTTCGTACAATTTAAAGCACGTAATCGAATTTGAAAATGCATTAACTCCGGAGAATGTACTGAAATAGTAACTCTGAAACGATTGAGTTATTACTATGAAAGAGAAAAAAGCAACAATAATTAGTAAATACATTATTGTAAGGAAACATGCCTTAATATGGCACATCTATTTATTATTTTAAATGCAGATTTTTTTACTTGTATAAACTGTCGTCTTACACGACAAAAGATGAGCTTCAAACACTGATTCGCCATATTCTATATTCCTGGCTATCATTATTCCATATTCCTGACTACCATTAATTCTTATTTATTATTCCCATTAATATTAATTTTCGTAAACGAAATCATCGAAAACGAGAAAATTGACCTAAAAAAACGAAGCTTTGCGGATGAGAATGATTATTTTGTATCCATTCATGACTTCGTTCAAGAGCTCGCAATCTGCAACATTTGGCTACAATACACGATCACATCGGAAACTCTGAAACAAAGCCTCCGAGATCTTAAATTACTATTTCCTTTCGTGAGGGAAACATGTGGGTAACATTCAGGAAACATATGAGGGAATATACCGGAAAACCTGCAAGGATCGTGAGAGAACATGCACACAAACATGCGGGCGTACAAGTGGGGCCCGAGTTGTTCACTAAGCCGCTTTCTCACACAGTAAGACTTTTCAACCTTTTATTACGTTGTTGGAAGTTTCGCCCTCCTGGGCACCCACACTTCATAGAAAGGGCTGATAGTAACGATCCGAATCTCAAAACATCTGTCAATATAATTTTACATTTCGAAATTTTTCGTAATTTTGTATCAACACTAAGCAATATGTAAATATTTATTGTTGCACAGTACCTCATGGTTTATAATGCTGTAATTCTCCGTTTAGAGAATGGGTTCGTACGAATTTGGGTGCGAACATGCAGCTATCTTCACTTTTAAAACAATAATTTACAATGGGTGAAATGTTCGTATGGGTGCAACTACTGCGGTATTAAATATGATAGATAATATTCCATATTCCTGACTATCATTAATTCTTATTTTTTATTCACATTAATTTTTGTTGATGAGAGACGAAATCGACGAAAGAGGAAATTATTGCATGTTAAAATGTACAAACAATTTAATATCTCTAAAACAATGGAGATTCGATTCCATACTAATAGTAGAACACATGAAACATCAGAATGCTTTTGCAAACATTATAACAACACATAAACACAAAATTAAATTGAATCTTCAATCTTTGATTAGAATAAATGTTTATAATGACGATAAATAACTATTTTACACATGTCATTAAATAATTGTTTTTACTTATTTGACAATAAAATCATCACATTCTTTCATTAATTCTAAACAATGATTAAATACTCACAAATTCAAACTATTTGAAAACTACACCAAACATTTAAGGAAACAGTGCAGTATCTATAGACTCAAAAATTTCTTAAAAGTGAAAAATGCGTTACAAAAAAGTACTAACTAAAACGGGATTAATTCCGTAAACAGAGCAAAATATTTTGTATTTCCCAAGCACCATGAATAACGTTGGACTAAAAGAGATATTTTTCGGAGTTTCATACGCACCATTTTTGAAAATTAAGAATAAACGCATTTTGAATCACCATAACTAATCATGGTTTTCAAATATGCGAAATAGAACTTGAGATTATATATATATATATATATATATATATATATATATATATATATATATATATATATATATATGTGTGTGTGTGTGTGTGTGTGTGTGTATGTGTGTATATAACAGATATAATATAAATAGTATAATATACACGAATATTTTGTTCGTCTTATATCCGGGACAGACGCCTTACATCCACTGATAAGTTTTGTGTCACCAATTCGCGATCGATTTATGACCGAGCTTCTCTTATCATTGGTGGGGGGCCTGAATATTTTTAACACACTTGTTGAACACGCCAATCAGTTTAAAACAGAAATATCTCTACGATGGAATTGGCGTAGCTAACGTCTTTCTACATGGGATACGCAGTATCACACCCACACATCCAATTGTCTGCGGATCAATGAAAATTGATTGTCCAATACGTCTACAGCGTATGTCTGAATACTTTCACCCGCTTCTGTATGTAGTTAACATGTGTATTAAGTGTAAAGCGTTACTATCGCAAAAATTTTGAGAAAACCAAACGTGTTTCTCTACAAATATTATTTTCAAAACATTTTCCATAACTCCAATAGGGAGTCAAACAAATTTCTCGTTCGAAATTGAACCAGAAACAACAAAATATTCACATGTAAATTTTATGTTTTACTTTAATCAACAGTAAAATGATTACTCCGCATTGTGTCTGGTAACTCACTGCTTCAAATTTATCACTCTCGGCGAGTATGGACCTCACATCATACTAGCCAGTGCTATGGAGTGATCAGCACTCAGAGTGGACCTCTTTCAGGGTAGGTTTTCTCTACTCATCCCTTACTGTCATGCACAGGTTACTGTAGTAGGCTCTTCTGGAAATACCTTAAACGTTAGTTTTCCACTGGGGGTGGTTAGTGAAATTAAAGGGAGCAGTAAGATATTTTCGGGGAAACCCGTTTCAAAGGTTCTGAAAGAAAAAAATGGACACCATTTCTTACACGATTTCCGATATGATTTCTCCTTTTCTTTGCAGTCTTTCCGGTTAACCTCATATTAACTGATATGCTTTAGCGGCCTTGCAAATGTTATGTTGAACGTGATAATCGAAATTAAGGACTTACAGAAAAAGTATCTTTTTTCCCGAGAGACAAATCTAAGTCTTTGGAATGAGATATTTTTTTAGAAGCATGCAAAATAAAATGTTCTAATGGAGTGCTATCAACCACAGTAAATAATACACAAATATGGTAAACCACACATAACCATGTAAATATAGTAAACCATAATTCCAATTGAGTCAGCATGAGAAGAAAGAAATAAGTCAAATATTCTTATTTTGGAAAGTTGTTCTTTAAGGCAAGGCGAATTGTACTGTGAAGAAAGTAATCACGTCATAATAGTGTTTATACTATCTTAGTGAATACACACATAAAAATTGAACAGGATAATAGAACATGTGTAAGTATTGATTAATGCTTCCATCCTCCTGAAAAGTGGCAAGAAATAGCGTGTTTTCTTTTTCCTCAACTCGATTCAATTGTTCTAATTTCTACCCATTTCTAAGAAAAACTTTACACCCATTAACAAAAGACGTCCACCATACACTGAAGTAAGTATGCCTAATAATAATAATAATAATAATAATAATAATAATAATAATAATAATAACGATAACAATAATAAGAATAACAGTTCAAAAACTCAACAGGTTTTAACAAGTTGTAATAACGACACTGAAATATCTATCAAAATTGAATTAAAACCTATAATATTACCGGTACATAGACAGTACAGTTGCAAGGATACAATGATGCTTTCCATAAAAATTTATCTATGAAATAATTACAGTTAAGTCAAATAAAAATGTTTGCACTCTTCATTTGTTTTTTTTATAATCTAAATATTACTACATCATATTTTCATGTCGATACACAACTTTGACTCTGAGCGTCCCTGTCTGTAACACCGCGTCTAGCGGCCACACATTGTCGGCAGCATCGCGCCTGAGCGGTGCCTCTTTAAGCGGACGCAGCGCGCGGAGCCCGGCCGA
>BOPP01000009.1:7162562-7174616 GCA_017312745.1 Gryllus bimaculatus | reverse complement strand
CCTCTCCCCTCTCCCCTCTCCCCTTTCCCCTTTCCCCTTTCCCCTCTCTCTCTTCTCTTTTACTAACATACCGGAAGATGTGCATCAGGGAATCAACTGATGTCACTGCAGTAGCTCTGACCGGGAGGTCTTGATTTGAATTGAATTGAATTGATGCCTTGCTTTACGTGGCGAGACTCAGGCCATGAGGCCTGTTCTTCCGTCTGACAACGCAAATTTCGTTACGATCCTTTCACCAACTAGCGGAGGAAGGAGGTATTTCTTGGGAGACGAAACAGGCGATTTGCGGCTTCATCTATCTTTTACTTGCAGTAAATCTACTGACTGGACAGCCAGCTTTACTTCTCCTTTGAAGGAAAGCTTACGAAGGATTTTTCGCCCTTAAATATCTCCGGTTTCAATCGGGTTTGAACTCGCGAACTTTGATATAACAGTCTGATACACCAACCGTAACACTATCGCCGCCGTAGGTCATATGGTTCGAATTCCGATGGTGGGAGCAAGATGGTCGACTAGAGAGCTAGGTCAAGTTCAGTCGCTTTCTGGATAATACTTCAAGCGGACAGCTGCTCTGATCGGTAGTTTTCCATGGTTTCTCCGATCAACACCAGGCGAATGCCGGTGCAGTACCCTAACATACGTGCCAAGAACCACGCGATATTTTTCCTTTCCCTGCCTTGTTCTATCCTCTTTCATTACTTACATACACTAACCCTGACATGCACTACACCACCACACATGTTCGGAGACCGATCGGGAGCGTAGACCTTGTCCCGGCTTGAGGATGGGTGCCACACTGGTGAGAGATAACTGGTTGAGGAAAAACCCACTAGACGGTAGATCAGCGTCGGATTCCGTCATCCAGCGGGGGAAGATCACCACTACCACCTTCTCCAGATGAAAAAAAATGAACTACAATTACAGGAATAATGACCTTAGCAGTTGATGCGTTCAGAACCACTAACAATCAGTGAACCAATCTGAGTAGCATCGTCACCCCCACCATGGCTTCATCCTCCCTCGCTCTTGTGACAGCACAACTTCACTTATTTTCGCACTGGCATTCTTGTGACAACACCCCTGCGCGGTAGCCTCACTTCGCTGTCCAGACTACATTGGTAGACCGTCCCCGTCCAAACCGCGATTGGTCAATTTTCTCCTGGGAAGACGAACTGACGACCTCGAGAGTAAAATGAAAACCGTCTTCGCTTACCCGGCACAGTCTGAATATATTTTATGAGTGCTATTATAAAAGTTTTCTTTTGAAATTTACATGTAAGTCATTCTTCAATTTTAATATTGAAAGAGAGAGCATCAAATATGAAGCTCCACATTTGTGTTGCGACTAGCAAACACATTAATTATTTTCCAGCAGAAAGCATCAAGCTCTCCAGGTAGCGAAGATCCACGGAGATCCCACATCAATATTCACTTTATCTCAACCTTCCACTCTCTAGGAGCAGTCATTATCGCCCCTTCCCACCAAACTACGCGACGCTTTCTTCTTGAACCACGCTTTCCCATCGCCATTTCCCACCCCTGTTTTTTTCAACACAGCCCATTCCCATTAGTCCACATCACCTCCTTGACTGCCTGCGCTTCCACTCTCCATCCCTGTCTGGAGTAACTATGTTTTTATTGCCCATTTCCGATTTCTACTCTTTCGGAACAGTCATTATCACCGTCCAAAAACCTTTCTGCTCTCGCAGCTCTCTTCACAATGGGACTTTGCTGTTTCCCCCGCTTTTGAGGCAGCACTCTCAGAGTCATTATTACTGTTCTCACCTTCTAGGAACTTGCTGCGTTACCACTCCCCGAAGTGCACCTTGCCAGTTGTCACACCGTTTTATGGAACTGTGAGTAACTATGTGGCATTACGTTTACCTGCTGCAATGTTTAGAATGCACAATCCTCGATTCGCGGAACTCAGTGTTTGTTCTCTACAATCATGACGTTTTTCATAGTCTACGCCAATTATGGGTTTATCTGCTCTTTTCTGGCTTAAAGCTTCATCAAAGCTCATCAAATATTTTTCTTCCTGTTCGTCCCTTCGGCATGTGTAAACTACGAACATGGCATGTGTAAACACGTATTGTCATCTCTTTCTCATTAGTCGAGCCCAGACGGTAGCTTAAATTCGACTCTAGCAGGTCGGATTTAGATACAATGCTAGAGGAAAATTCCAGCGATCGACTGCTTTGATGAATAATTCCCGTGGTTTCTCCGATAAATACGAGAAATTGGGCGGAGAAGAACTCTAACAAAAGTGCTCTGGATCGTGGGTGAATTTTCTATCACTCCGTCGTTCTCTTTCTTCTTATTACATACACACTTATACTCGTACGCACTACAGTACCTCACATATCTGGATGGGGCGCGCCCGAACGGGAGAGATAGTAATAGGGACATAACCTACAAGTTGACGTTTAGCTCGGCACCGAATCTCACGTTTCAGCGAAGAAGTGTAAAACATGAACTGCACTTACGAGGATAATAACCTAAGAAGCTGACGCATCCGTAGTCAATGAATACTCGCCTGCTAATGAAAAACTAATCTCAGCCCTCATCAATGTCCCATATTCTCAGAATTTTCTCTGGTCCCCAGTTACACTATCAACGTCTTTTTCCTCACATTCCCCCTTCTCAAACTTTCCCACTGCAATTCAAAACTACCAATCCTTCGCAACTACCTTTCCCTGACGCCGCCCACCTTCCGCCAACCCGCCCCCGCCTCACCACATCGCCCACGTTCGCCTCCGCCTCTTCCAATAAATTTTCGTTCAACGGAAAGCACTGCGCGCCCGCGGGCTTAGGGGGAGTTTCGCGATCTGAGTGCGCTCTACCGGCGTGGCGGCCAAGCGACGTTCGAGGGGCCGCTCGACCTGCGCTGCTACCAAGCCCAGGTGATTTCTTTCTTTTTTTCCGTTTCCCCCAAAACCATCCGACGCATGGAGATTTATTTGTTCGTATCCCGAGTGGATTAATGCTGTTCGGAAACACGGACGGTTCAAGGAGAGCAATTACCGCTATTGCGCAGCAAACAGGAGGCCATGTTTTTAGTTTGAATCCGACGTTCGAATGCTCTTGAAATAGCAAATTCAGAAATGGAACTCAGTTGTTGGAAGCAAATATTTTAAAATCAAAGATTAAATCCCAAACGTTAAAAAAATAAGATGTCATTCCTTTACTCATAAATTACCAACCAGTTTCATGCTAAACAAAACTCTCGATGAAATAATATTGAGAAAATATTGTAATTTTTCTGGTGAAAAATATAATTTATTATCTTGCCTCTTTTCAGTCCTGAATGACATTTAACTTGTGATATAGCTTTAGTCAAGTGCCATTGTATATCATATATGCCATTTCTATTTTCGTAAATTCTTTCAGTAGCTAAAAAGTAGATCGTTTTCAGGTTTGGAAATGGAATTTTCAGGTCAAAAAAAGTTTGCAATGGAACCCGTTTCATAGCTCAAGTAAAAGTCAACCTTACTAGAACTTTTGTGTGTGACATTATATGTACAAATGTGTAGCGTCTCTAAATTCAAAGCTTTTCTTTTCACACAATGGTTCCTTTAATTATTTTACAGCATTACTGCAATATTTTGAGATTGAGATATTTAAGTGTTTTGCTTTAGCCATATAATTACACATTTTTTTATTATTTGTTAACATCACAAATACATTTGTCAGGTTTTGAATTTTTAAATTTTTTTACGTCTTATATATATTTGAAGCAAATTATCTTACACCTCCTCGTCAATCTTCAAAAGTCTTCTCAAAATGTTATGGAATTCGACTCCTATTACTCTGGCTTAGCAATATTTTTCTTCTACGTCTTAATGTAAGTAAGAATTATGACCTTTCTTTATCGACTACTTTATTAAATAATTTTGTAAGAATTTTTATTTTACAATAATGAATGTGCACAAGATTCATATTTTCTCTAAACGTTACAAGAAAGTTATTCTTATTTATACCGTCGGCATTTGAAGATGTCAATCTATGTTCAAAATACATTCCAATGAAGAATTCAAAACCTATCAGAACCATACAAAGCAGGTATCTCTTTGGCAACAATTTCACTATATGATTTCTTCCCAGCGTATAATAAAACAACATTCAGTTTTTCGACTCGGGCTCGTGCATAAATAACTGATTTTAGTAGTCGAACAGAAACCAGCAAGCTGGTTTGTAAATTCATTTTTTTCTTATAAACTCTGTTAGAAAACATGATTCCACAGTCCGCATGGCAGCAATTCTGGTCTGACAAAATCTATATACAATGTCAAAATCTAAAATTCCGTTGACATCTCAAAATCAAAAATTCTTTACAATTTGTTTTTAACACGTCAATAAAGCTAGAAATACAAAATAGATTATATTCTACTGACAAAGAAAACAATTTCTTTGATAAAAATAATACTTTAATTTGTATTAATTTCTACAACATTTAATTTGTATTCATTATTATGGTTAAACAACTGTACATGTCAACATAGTCGCAATTTTCTTTGAAAACTTCCTTCCAGGAACACCATCAATAAAAAAGTAATTGAGCTATTGTAAATTGGGAATTTTGTCAAAAGATGCAGCAAACAGATTAAAGACAACGAATTTATATTTTTTATACAATGCTAAAAGGGATTCGGCACATGCAACACGTAACGCATGTTATGCTGACGTAACCATTATGCATAGCTTGTGAACGGTGAATTCCAATTCCTTAGTACCAGATTTTATAGACTTTTGGGAATTAGTTATGTTTTTTAGATTGTAATCTACAACACGATCTTTCTAAACTTTTTCCTATAATTCGACACAGGTTGTCCGTCTAGGCACCCCCATTTTCTAGCATTATTTAATTATTTGACAATTTTTTATACAATTAAATCGCATGGATTTAAATCTTTTTGTTTGTTAATGAACGACTATCCATATAATAATGTTTACCTACATACAGTACCAGTTATTTCCAATGTAACGTAAGATAAGAATTAGACCGTTCAGATTGTGTTCAAATATAAATCTGTTTTCGCTTTTAAAAAATGATTTATAAAATGTGGAATGTGTACATTGTGCTCGAGTATAACTAGTGTCAATTAATAAATAAGATGTGTGTATATATATATATATATATATATATATATATCGATTAAATTAAATAAAAATCTTAATAAAAGCGGTGAAGATATTGTATATAGATCAAAAAGGAAAAGTGAAAGTTGGAAAACAGATGAACCAAACATTTCCTTTATCAAAACGACTACGGCAAGGATGCTGTTTGTCACCCACCCTTTTTAAAATGCATGTTACTGCGGTGTTACAGGTATGGAAAAGAAAATGTGTTGGGATGGGAATACCACTTGATGACAATACAACACTCTAAACCCTACAGTTCGCTGATGGTCAGGTGCTGATGGCGCAAGAACAAGAAGATATTGAATATACGTCTAGGAAGATAAAAGAAGATTATGAGAAATGGGTACTAACCCTTAACCTAGAAAAACAGTACGGGACTCTAGGCAGTACACATGACGTATTGACTATGGAAACTGGAGAAATAAGAAGAGAAGAACTTGGGAAAACAATAGGAAAACAGGTATTTTACGGAAAGGAATGTGAAACCCGACTCATTAAAGGAAGAAAATTTTGTATATATATAACTCATACAAATACATTTTTAGTTACATTCTGTAAATAAAAGAAGTGACATTCATACAACTAGTTGTGAACTCACATTCGGTACAGACTATCGTCTACGACAGCAGACAAACAGTAATGCTGTAAATGTTCGCTTATCATGCAGATTCTATCCACCTCATTAAAAAACAGCGCTTGCGCTGCTGTATATTCAGCATGGCCATGTTGCGCGACACAGATGAGGTCAGAATGGAAATGATGCATTGAGGGCGATCTTTCTATATTTCAAGTGATCCTGTGATTGAATAGATCATGTACCAGCTCTTTGCATCATTAAACAAGAGCATATTACACATCGTGTTCGTTCATGAGATTTATAGATGCTATGTAATATAATTACTAAGAAATAAAATAATATTTAATTATTACTACTATGATAATTACAAAATCAATTTAAATCACTTCATTTTCTTAACTTCATAATTATGAACCAAAAATACACTCGTTAGCAATCTTGAGATGCAATGACGTAACATACGTTTATAACAATTACTATTTGAAATTCCTGTTGGTTCATTCAAACAAAATTTAGAATTAGAAAGATAATTTTATAATAATTTCATTGATTTCTCTGACAGAGCCACACTCATTTCTACGATTTTTATAATAAGTTCACGGTCATTCCAAGTAATATATAAATCGTATTTGCAGTAACAGGAAACGACGGTAGAGAAGAAAGCTTTCAATCATCATTCTTTTAATACAAACCATTCGTAATATATTTTCTCTTTTCTCGTCATGAATTTATAAATTGTGAAAGTACGTGTGCATGCAAACAGAGACTCGCACAATAACGCTTACAACAAGCAAATATGCATTGTAACATTAGCCATGCCAGCTAAATAATACATTAATTCGAAAATTCTACTTACTTTGAGTTATACTTCCTTTAGAATATGTTTGCACTAAATGATAATTGGTGCAGAGCTTTGTATTTAGTACTGCTGTGCATGGTAAAACTGTTGTAATCCAGTTAACATTGTAAGCGATATGTTGTGATGAATTTTACTAAGTTTTATTCGCTTGGTGACAATGGTGGGAAGGAGGGCACCCCCACTCTATTCTGTTCATTTGTCAAAACTCCCCACTCTATTCTGTTCAACTGTGCAAAATGCAAACCTCTTGTGACTGCATACATCGTTATTCTGGTCGCAATCTCCACCCAATATCTTCGAACAAACCATCGGTGTCAACTGTTCTCATCACGATTGATTGATTGATTGATGATTCCGGGCGCGTCAACTGCTGAGAACATTAGTGGGGTTAGTGAAGTGTATTTTCATAGCGGGAGGTGGCGGTGTTCCCCCCCGCTGGATAGGGAGATCCGGCCGCACCAGGACGAGCTCTAAGATCCCGACTGGTCTCCCGCGAAGGTCGTGTGGTGCGGTAGTGTAGTGCATAAAAGTGTGCGTGTGTGTAAGTAAAGAATGAGGATAGGACAGGGATGAGGAAGGAAAGTTCGCGCGTGGTCCGTCACCCGTTATTTAGGGTACTGCTCCGGCATTCGGCCGGTTTTTTGATATGCGGAACCACTGAAAACTAGCGATCAGAGCCTTTAGAATTCTCCTCCAGACAGCGGCTGAATTCGACCTAGCAGTCAAACAAAAGTGGAAAATCCTACCACCGTCGGGAATCGATCCCTACGACCTCTTGGTTGGAGGCATTGTAGTGACGTCAGTAGATGCCACCTTTGCCGGTTCACAGTTTAGAATATTTCTGATTCTTATGACGTTTACGACCAAATTAGCGATTTTATTATCATCGAGCCAATTCAAGGTGGTAAGTTTGCTTGTTCGATCCGGCTAAAGGTGGTTGACTTTCGAAGGGTGAAAAATCCTCAGAGTACGTCACGTTTGCGGCATATAAAAGAATGCTGTTACATTTGAAGTACAATAAAATACTTCTGGCAATAATTAATCTTCTGGTGGGAACATCTGCCTGACAATTTCTTTTTTGATCATCGGGAGCACTTTAAGTGATCTAAGCATCTTCACCCTCCTTTAAGTGCTTCAGACGTTTATAATCTTCAAGGAGTGATGGTCACTACAGCTGTGGCTTGCGATCTGCTTATGTAAACTTCTGTTTTCTTAAACTAGCGATACCTTTCAAGCAGATGTTTCCACTATTCTAAGTTTTCATTTATTTATTCAATTGTCTTGTACTGTCTTTTTAAATAATCTTCTGTCCAAATAATCATTGAACATAAATAAATAATAATGTTCAATGAATAAAAACATTTACGTTGGTTACATTCATATAGTCTATCAGAGATTATGCCAAAATATAAGTAAACCAATTTTTTGTCAAATTTTTAAAATTTACGATAACATTTTTGAATTACGTATTTTTAATAAAAATATGTTAAAAAACATGACATTTAAGTTTAAACGTTTCTGGATAGGTTGAAACCACTTATATATTCTTGAGATACTCGTGATGTCTAGGTATCTAATTGTTTAAAATTGTGAATGCTTCTTGATCGCGTAGCGATCATCATCAGAACTGAAAACCTATGCCCTAAAAGTCTACGTTGTACATCAAATATCTCAAATACAAGTTACTACCGAGATTGACATATGCTGGAGTTCGCGAGAGTTGCATTTCAGGTGGTACTCTTACAGAGACGTACCTGCTCAAAAATGTTTTCAGTCTCTTCGGCGGTAGCCTTCAAAGGAAAGAAAATGGGAGCGAGACGTAGCTCAATTAGCTCTATAACGTACCCCCAAAATATAATTAATAATTTGAAGTTTAAAGGATAACTTCTGAATGAATCTAAATATGGTAATTACACAAAATATATACATATAACTATGATATTTATTTTAAATTAAATATGGCATGTGTACGAATTTGTGAAATAATTGTAAATAGTTTTTTTCGATCTATAGATTATTATTTTATACCCTACCAATACATCATACACTGACAAGAAAATTTCCAACCTGTCCCTCTCCGAATCAGCTGAATATTTGTTTTTTAGTAATTGATGAAGAAATGTGTGACAATGTTTTTTTTATTTTCTGCAAACAAACGTAAATAAATCCTACCTGGAATTAACGTATGAAAAATTAAGTTGAAGAGCCTAGCTTCGTATTTAAAATTGATAGACGACTTGCGGTGACGAAGCTTATAAATTTACCAAGCATTTTACGGGCAGAAAACATTGAAAAATGTTTTTTCGGATAACAGGAATATATAATCAAAGAACTAAACAAGAAAAGCCATGAATATTATTGCGAAAGACTGAATAATTAACTATAAGAATTTTCTTCAACATAATAACAACACTGAGTTCTATATATGAAGTTCTAGCCGTTCTAGTAAATTCTCGAACTAAATTATCAGGAATACTTCAGTATGGTCCGAAGGAGTTCATTCGCGAATTCCATCAGATTACTATTTTTTTAGCTGCAAAACAGAAATGTACACAGAAGTCTCGTCTACGTTAAATTGTAATTAGACAATTAAAGGGGAACAGCGTTTTCTTTACTTCAAACTATGAAACGCAGTTCCTTGCAACTTAATCACGAAGAGGGTCTTTGGCAAGAAGTAGCTGAAGTCATTCAAGTATCTAGTCAATGAACGAAACGCAGGGGGATAATTTGTTTTCAAATTATCATTGTTTCCATTCACAACTTCATTCCTGGTATTAGCATAACTCGTATGAACTTCTCAATTAGAACCATTGGATAATTTGAAAAATGACAGTCATTTCTTGAGTAGAAAATGACCTGTGTGACTAGTGAAATGATCAATGCTATTAGCTGTTATCTAATTGTTAGAACGTTGCAACTACTGGAACGAGTCTGGCATAATAAATATATCGGAGAGCAACATTTGCATGTCTCTTGTGGGAGGCTCATACGAGAGGAATATCCAGTCAAATGAAAGAAAATTGAGGTGAAAAGTTTTCTCTAATGATAAGCGCTGCATGCTAGTGTTCAGAATATCTACTTTACATTCTTTATTTCTATCTCTCTAACCATTCAATTGTATATACTTCCTCCATACGATTTAAACGTATTTCAAAATTCAGTCCAATTAAATAGTTATTTTGAGAGTGATGTATCTCCATTTTCGTTTCTTTCTAGTTTTACATATCAATATATACTCAAGATGTATATCTAGCATGCTGCCAAACATGGAGTTCAATGTTACTTTTCTCCTACATTAAACAGTATTCGAAAAGTGTTGAATTCTACCTTGAACTATCAAGCTCATTGTAAAAATATTTTCACTTCCTGAAAAATCGTGTTTGATACGTTACCCTTGCCACCAAACTCCCTCTGAGTTCCTATGTATTTATGAGAGGAGGTCAGATGACTCTTGTACTCCTTTGATTTACTCGACTTCGTAAATTAGAGAAACGTTTTAACTAGGTGTAATTGAATCAATTTAACTATCCTAATCACGAGTGGGTACATTTTTTAATGTTAATTACCGAAATCAAAAATCGAGATATTTCGATAAGAAAAATAGTTGGATGTATTCTTTTTTTAAGTTACATAAATTGTCAGGTCAACTATGCTAATTAATTAGATTTTGATTGAACTTTTCAATATCACTATTAAAATTCTTTCTAATATATATCACATTGACATACAACATTAGTACGTTACGTAGTGTAAAATTATACTCTTTTTCCACTTTGCATAAAGAAATTACATGTGAAATATAACACTTTGCATAACAAAAGTAAAGAATACAAATAAACAAGCACTCTCTAAACAAACTTTTAAAAAATGTTTATACAATAATTGATACATTGAGATACGTCTTGTGAATTTCCCAAATCAATGTTAAAAAATGGCAGTTTCGATATAAACATCTCTCTAGTAAATAATTTGTCATCACAAATGGGATTTACGACTCAAGAACTTTCTCATCGAACCTAGACCAAATGGAAATTATTTACTTTTATCTTTTCAATCAAATAAAAACACAATACATTGAATTATTCTAAAGAAGATGTGGTCATTTCATTGACTTGCACTCCACAAACAATAACCGGTAAAAATATTTTACAACTTTTCTATGCAAATTTCTTTGACTGCCAAGAATCGAGTTTAAATGAAAATCAAATTGACTCACAACGCTTGTCCCTGGAAATTACTGCTGACCTCTGCAGACGTCGACAGCTCCGAAGTTGAGGTCGTGACATTTCTAACGACGTATTCATTTACACCAGTGTAATATGTGCACTCAGTCTTTCCATATCTGAATCATGTTCACTTATTTACAATCATTTCAGCGTTTTGTCGGCCAATTAATCTCAACGCTCCATCACCCCCGCATTCTATCCTTACATCCTTTGAAGGCGGCACGTAAATCTCACTCGATGCGAACACCCGTAACCTCATTCTTTCACACCCCCATTCCACCCACCTGCTCTATAGCAAATAATTCAATCAAGCGAACCGTCTACCAAGCTCCAAGTTTCTGTCGAAATCCCTGGAAGATCCGCTCATTGTCCCCCGTCATTTGCCTCCACATCAGCACATGGATCTTCAGTCAACCGTCCGCCCTACTGACCATGGCGCTGGCAAGGGGCAGTGGGTGCCCTAATCTCTCTTCGCAGCTGCTGGTCACGTGTTGAATCAGATTTGAACAACGGTAGCGCGGCGCCGCGCCATGCCACGCCCACGCCCACGCCCACGCCCCCCCCGTCCAGATTAGGCCCCCGCGCTCAGATTGTTCTCGCGCCGCTGCCTCCCGCCCTTCTTTGTCCTCCCGCTCTCTTCCGTCCTCTGCACTCTGCCCCGCTATGCCCCGCTGTGCCCAGCTCTTACACGCCACGCGAGGTCACCGGTCAAAAGACCTATGAGGGCAGAAGTTAAAAATTAATGCATCGTATTGGGTAGCTGTTGACATTATTCAGCCAATGTATTTGGAAATGAATGACTTTAGAACTAAAAGATGTTTCGAGAACAACAAATTAATATTACAAATAACATGCATACGCCATTATTGTGTAACAGTATCCGAAATTGAATGGAAGGTTTTAAAAGTATAAAGCATGGTTAATTTCAGAGTTTAAATGTAAGTTGGGAATTGAAATGGCTGAGTTCGTATTGATTTCACGTCATAACTAAAACTTATAAACAATGTGCTTCTTATTTTCTGTGTATCAAGAAGCGAAGTAACTTTAAGGATGAATTCCTTATTGAGATATTGAACTAACTTTTTAAATCCGATGTTTGTAAGATTTTTCAACGAAATCTTTAAGATAGCTTCGACTTGATGCATTAAATTGTGTGTGTGAGTGTGAAAAGGGCGGAGAGAGGATGGGGAGAGTGGAGGAGAGAGAGGGAGAGAGAGGGGGAGAGAGAGAGAGGGAGAGAGAGGGGGAGA
>BOPP01000009.1:7149721-7162537 GCA_017312745.1 Gryllus bimaculatus | reverse complement strand
AGAGAGAGTGGGAGAGAGAGAGAGAGGGGGAGAGAGAAGAGAGGGAGAAGAAGACGAGGGGAGAGAGAGAGAAAGGGGGGAGAGAGAGAAGAGTGGAGAGAGAGAGAGAAGAGGGGAGAGAGAGAGAGAGGAGAGAGAGAGGAGAGGGAGAGAGAGAGAGAGGGGAGAGAGAGAGAGAGGGGGATGAGAGCAGGAGAGAGCGGGGAGAGAGAGAAGAGGGGGAGCAGAGAGAGAGAGGGGGATGAGAAAAAGGGGAGAGAGAGAGAGAGGGGGAGAGAGAGAGAGAGGGGAGAAGAGAGAGAGGGGGAGAGAGAGAGAGAGGGGGAGAAGAGAGAGAGGGGGAGAGAGAGAATGAGGGGGGAGAGAAGAGAAGGGGGAGAGAGAGAGAGGGAGCAGAGAGAGAGGAGGAGAGAGGGAGAGAGATATGAGAGGGAGAGAGAGAGAGGGGGACGAGAGAGAGAGGGAGGGCAAGAGAAGAGAGGGGGAGAGAGAGGAGAGAGGGGAAGAGAGAGCAGAGAGGTGAGAGAGAAGAGAGATGGAGGGAGAGAGAGAGAGGAGGAGAGAAGAGAGGGGCGAGAGAAGAGAGCAGGGGGAGAGAGAGACGAGAGGGGGAGAAGAGAGAGAGGGGGAGAGAGAGAGAGAGGGGAGAAGAGAGACGAAGAAGAAGTGGGGAAGGCGATGAAAAATGATGGGATGGTGAGAGAGGTAACCGAAGAGGAAAGGTAATAACAGACAGGGAAGGAAGTGGGAGGAGAGAGAAGAGAATCTGAGTTAGGTTTGGCTCTGCGAGGGAAAGAGGACGGGGTGGCAGAAGAGGGGGGCGGTTGTTGGAGAGGAGATATGGGAAAAGTGTATAGAGAGAGGGATGGATAGATAGTAAGCGGAGACATTTAGGGAGGGTTGTTGCTGCAAGCGAGTGATACGAGAGAAGGATGACGGAGGTAATCGCGATGAAATGCACTATGATGAATAATAGTTGATATCGAGTGAGTGGAGAAAACGGCGCAGGCGAGAGCAGAGAGAAGAAATTTGATGAAATGTTAATGGTCAGATGAGAAAAGAGGGAATATGTGTGTTGGGACTGGAAGTATCTTAAACGAGAAAGGATGGACATGTCAGGACGGAGGGGAGTATGCTGATGCCGCAGAGTTAAGAGAGATACGTAGAGGCGAGGAGATGTACAGGAGAAGAGAGGGAATGAGGAAGGAGAAGGGGATAGAGACGATATGAGAGTCTCACTCCAGAATAAGGTCTTGATTGATTGAGAAAGCGTGAAGAGAGCAGAGATGTATTAGCGTTGCTGTCGAGGAGAAAGAAGTGAACCTCTTCGCAGGACGCAGTATTTTCTTGAAATGAACGTTCAATTGAGACAGATAAGATAGGGAGAGAAGATCAGATGGCCGAGCTTATGTTGGTCGAGAAGAAAGATAGTAAGCAAAAGGAGGGAGAGAGAGGACCGAGGACGAAACCAGGATCAAATTAACGATTTTGCACAGGGTAAGTATGTATGAGAGGACGGAGCAGATTTTACTGATGATTCAATGTAATCTTCCTTGAAAAAAAAATACACGAATTAAAGTTTTTGTGCTGAGATAAGAGCCAAAGGCTGATGCAAAGATATCCCGAAGAGTAATAGATGCGAATGAATGCAAGTGTGCGCAAATTAGGGAGAGGGAGAGGGAGAGGGAGAGGGAGAGGGAGAGGGAGAATAACTTTTAGATATTTTCTCTCCGTCCAGAGGGGAATTTTGCTCCAGGCCGGTGGCCTTCTTCCTCGATGAATCACATTGTGACCGGTGGCGGCGTAGGTAGACGTCATTGGTATGGATGGCCAGCTTATGAACAAGAGGAATGGAACGTGTTCGGAATTGCAGTGTCTGGGAAGGAAATGGTTCGGTGATGGTTCTCTTGATATTTCATTTGCCTGAGATCCAAAAGAAATTATCTCAACGAAAAACAGCTCGCATCATCATCATCATCATCAATCACGTAACTTTTGAGTGGGAATTATGAAAAAAAATAACACGAAGTAATTTATGTCATGACATTACGTCAATACGAGTATTTTTGTAATCCTCTCAAAATTACTATTTAAGGCACAAAACGTTTTGGTTTTGGCTAGAATATACTAAATACGAATAAGAGACAGCATATGCAAGGAATTCAATTATTAAATTTCCAAGGGTAAGATTTATAAAGAAATAAAACTCGGTGTATCAATTTCTTCTGAAACAAATATTTGGACTCCTGATACAATTGCATTTCCAAATTACAGAATCTCATGCAATATCGTAAACTAATTTATCGAACAACTTGTGATATGTTGATATGAATGGGCCGTTAGAAATGTTTAGTATAATCTTTACTAATAAACATGGCAGGCATAAGCTATCAAAACTCCCGTAAAGATATCCGCATGAAAACAGAAACGCAATATTAACGCAATTATTGTGGGATTAATAGAAATGCGGCCGAAAAACGAAATAAAAACGATCACGCGTTGTCCGTTTCACGCACATTTTTGCATTAGTAGTATAAAACAGCCATCGTTGCATCACATCATACGCATCAATGGCTTTTCCCTCTCATTAGATAAAACCCATACAAAGGAAGGAGGTTCTACATTTTCCACGAGCAATGCCGGAAATTTTCCACTCTGAAAGCCGATTCATCTGCAACTGCTAACTCGATTTTCAGTGTCACGAGAGTTTCACGAGTTCTCCTGTGCAGACAAAATACTGAATAGCCTTTCAGCGGACACAGTAGCGTAATGTGAGCTGTCCATAGCTGTGTACTGTTGCCAATGATTCAGACATTAAAGAGCAAGATAATTCAATACTGGCATGAAAAAGGCTGCAAATGAAAAAGTGAAAAAGAATAGAGAATTTTCATTCGAAAAGTAAGCAAATAGCTCAAAAACATATTTCTTTCCAATAGCTGTAATATGTCTCTAGAATCTCACATCTCCATGAACAGAATAGATTGTTATAAAAATTAAATAAAAAAATAAGGTTTTATTTGACTAAATGTCGCTACAAAAAATGCAGGATAATGATGTTGAAAAACACTCTGTGATTTAGATGAGCCAGTTTAATGACAGTGTCTAATGAGTCAAGTGTAAACAGTTCAAATTACTAAACGCATAGCTGAGCTGGATCCTAAAAACCTGCAAAACCCCAAAGAATTGAAGATGAAAATACGTGTATACAAAATAATTGAAAGTCTTAATTCTAGGAACAACTCTTTACCGACTATAGTATACTGTAATGGTACAGGCCGTTTGTTGAATTCCGATCCGCTTATTTATAATTTTCTTTCTAGATTTACCAAGTCATTATGTTTTCAAATGTGGTGATCTACTTTTAAATGAACGGCCTTGTAAAGAAAGTCCATTTGTTAGCAAGCCATGCCCATCGCAGAAAGTAGGACAAAATATTGTTCAACGCGTTCCAATCGGCAATGTCGCACAGAAATGAAGAGATCAAAGACAATCTACATAAAGCTTTGGATACCTTATTGTATTCGACCGAATATCAGAACCAACTGATCACATTTTGTGAAAATTGTAATATTCTTAAAAGCATATGATGATACTGTTTAATTATGTTGTGTAATAATACTTATGTTAATGTAATTATGGGTGAAATTATAATTGTCTAAACATTACCTACAAATCACTGTAGTAGCTAATAACCTTAGTTCCGGTCCCTTAGAACCAGTCGTTCATGCGACTGAAAATAAAGAATAAAAAGTTTCCTTCTTTTTTTTCAATGGTCTCTGTTGCTAGAGATGTTTCATTCATTTTTGAATTATTCAATGAAGTCGTTTTAGTTGAAAATTTAACACAAGATAATTTAAAGCGTCATCCCTCACAGACCAGCCCTAATTAAAACATTTGTACGAATAGTTTCACGACAGTGACTCCTGGGCTCATTTGTTTCTGAAAAAATAGATCAGATCACTTAGCATGGTGTTTCTGTAGAGGTAATGTGTGATACAGCTCAAAGACGTCAGACTCTTGCGAATAATGAGATTGTTTTGCAGGTTATTTATGCTGCGAACGTTTATTATAATCGAACTTGAGTTAAGTAAAGAGGAGTTGTGTGAAAAAATGAGCATTCCTGCTTGAAGAAATGTACACTACGAGCTCCTACGTTTTAATGGCAAATCAAAGTAAGAGTTGTTACAGTTTATTTCTTAAATGTACATGATTTGGGCTTTTTTGGTGTAGTGTTTGTAGGTTAAAGTATAAAAAACCCTGCGAATCAAACATGTAAAATATAAAATATTGACGTGTTTTCTGACTTACCGACACTGCCGCTGTCGGACGTCCTTATTTATTAGTCTGTACGTGATTCTCAATATTAGAAACTCAAAAGGTCGTAACGTGAATAATTTATTTAGCTGCCTTATCAGCATTAGATTATGAATTACACTTAAAAGAAACTGCTTTTACATACATTTGAAAACAAACAATAAACGGATTTCATATCCATTCAATTGTAAGCAAAAAATCGTCACATGTATACATTTCCCGCTTTAATTGCACACTGTTCCAGTGTAGCCTACTTCATATCCTGTTCTGTTACCGTTGAATATGTTGTTTTAAATTTTAACACAATACAGACAAGATAATAAGACATAAGGACAATATATTCAAATAATGTCAATAAAAAGTGTGCAATGGTTACCCAATCGCACTGTTATACCCACGTTGGCGAGTTCAAACCCGATCGAAGCCGTGGATTTTTAGGGCAACAAAATCCTTCGTACGCCTTCCTTCGGAGGAGATTTAAAGACGGCTGTCCCATATTAGTATATTTACTTGCATGTAAAATATCCGCAAGATCCGAAATGACACCTCTGAGCTAAATCTAAATTGCCTGTTTCTTGCCCAAGAAATACCTCCTTTCTTCGCTAGTGGGTGAAAGGAGCGTAACAAAATTTGCGTGGTCAGACGGAAGAGCGGGCCTGATGGCCTGAGTTTTGCCACGAAAAATAAGGCTTCAATTCAATTCAAAGTGTCGAATACCGAAGAGTCTGGATATTAATGGAAAGGAAAGTCAACTAAAAGGCTAAATTACAGTATCCAATTTCAATACTTGTATTCAATAAAAGTGTCAAAGTGTCAACTCTAGCTTCTACATAGTGAAATCGGCTATAACAAAATCAATCTCGATGCCGATGCGTAACTTGCTAACTGCTCTAATTTTGGAAACTTATGAATTAAAAAGGCATTTTCTGACGAGCCCTTTCGCTTCCAAGAATCAATTTCCCATGAAATATTCACGTCTTCCAACACTGGGAGCGTGATTCCGAATTAATGATACAGCTCATTTTGTTTTCGTACGGAATCAGGTCTTTTTCGCATTCGTGGTTGACTAAAATACTTTCCTCAGTTTTTACCCTATTTTATGGCAAGACACTCATTGCCAGACGAATTCAATTTAATTTACTTGATGATCAATTATTTCCAATTTAGTAAGGTGCTAGTGGTACGATGCTGTTAAAATAATACCGCTTCATGATATGTCTAGTTTATACACTAATGTGACAATAGTAATGAGATTCCTCCTAATATTGTATCGGATATTCTTTTGCTCGGCGAAATTTCGTTGATCAGAGTATCAGGAACTCAAAAAGGCATTGGAATTTCTCTGTAGAAATATTAAACCATACTTTTTCTACAGCCGTTCATTATTGCAAAAGTGTTGCCGGTACAAGAATTTGTGCATGAACTGACTTCTTGATTTTGCTCTTTAAATGTCTGATGAGATTTATGTCGTGTCCTCTATGTAGGCAAATCATTCGCTCTAATTGTCCAGAATGTTCTTCAAAACAATTACGAAAAATTCTGGTCAGGTGACATGGCGTATTGTAATCCATAAAAAATAAATCGTCGTTTGGGAACATGAAGCCCATGAATAGCTGCAAATGGTCATCTAGTAGCTGAACATCACAATTACCAGTCAATGATCGGTTCATTTTGACCAGAAGTCCCATTCCATTCAGTGTAAAACAGCCCACACTATTAGGAGCCACCACCAGCTTGAACAATGCCTTATTGACAAGCTGGGTCCATGGCTTCGTGGGGTCTCTGCCACACTTGAACCCTACAAACAGCTCTTAGCAATCGGGACTCATCTGATCAATCATCTAGAGTGTGGCCAATCGATATAGTCATGAGCCCGCCAGAGACGCTGCAGAAGATGTCATTCTGTTCAAAAAGGCACTCGAGTAGATCTTCTGCTATCATCACCCATTAAAGCCAAATTTCGCCACTCTGTCCAAACAAATACGTTCGTCGGACGTCCCACATTTATTTCTGCAATTATTTTATGCAGTGTTGCTTGTCTGCTGGCACAGACAACTACTCAAACGCCACTGCTTTCGTTCATTAAGTTAAGGCAGTGACAAAATCACGCATAGGAAATACCTCATGGTCCATTAAAGTTGTTTCAATAAATTTTTAATATACTAAATTCCCAGGTCATGTTATTTAATAACTTTCACATGACTGACATAAAGAGAAGCAGTAATATTGGGAAAAGAGAAGGATGTTTGTCAACGGCAAAAATACCACCCCGTGATCGTGCACGTGACACTAATTCGCGCGAGCGTCCGAAGATTTACTCTTAACCACCGTAGTGCGACAAGAATCTCACAAACACTGTAGTGCGGTCAGTGTCAACGCTGGATTAAAATATTTCACTTTCTCGCGCTTAAGAAGGAACTTCTCAAAAAGAGGAAGTTCTGTAAATCTGCGCAAAAATAATAAATTTCGGCATAAAAACGCTTATTACAGGTTTTTGTAACGAAAAATGTCAATAAATACAGTTGCTATATATAGAAAAACAAATCCTTTTACACGTGGGGTAGCCAAAACCAATGTTACGTAGGTTCTTGATACCATAAAATCAATTGACGGCACAACGTCTGTCCGTCTGTCTTCGAACAACTCTAGCGCTAAACCGTTCAGACGATTACTTCCAAAATTGATATTCCCCAATTGATCTGGCTGTTGTGTGTCCCATTGAATTTGAATACTTTGCATGAGCCTCTGAGAAATTTTCAAAATTAAGAAAATAGCTATTTTGGTTTTGATTAAATTTTGTTGTTGGATAGTCTTGAAGGACGTTTAAGAGAATGGCGCAGGTCTCAAGTTGATTAAAAACTCTGATTTTTTGGAAATTGAAATAAATCAAAATATTTTTCGGCGTCTTTCTCCAAATGAAATGTTAAATGTAGAGACTTTTTCCTAAATAAAATCTGTCCCGTAAAATTAGATTCTAAAATAAGGTCATGTATACTTTTTTTTTAATTTGAGAATTTAACGCATAACTTTGGGTGAATTATGGGCAATTTTTAAATTCTGTTTAAACATTTTTCTCAAAACCGGCTCATTGTTCTGTATTAAATTTTGTTGCTGGATAGTTTGAAGGACGTTTACGAGACTGGTGTTGTCTCATATTGGTTGAAAATGATGTACACACAATTTTTTTAAATGAAATATGTTCATTCACAAATTGTTAGATTTAAATACAAGCTTTAAATAATTTGAAAAGTATAAAATCTACATTAAATAATTTCAATACACAAAACTTGTTATACGTGCATTTTGAAGCCCTATCCTGGTAACATAACATTATTCATCCGGAATTAATAATCCGGAATAAGTGAAATTGCTTCCAATTTTCATAGTGCTATTGCTATCCGGTCCGGACATGTTTTCATGTGCATTTCTGGAATTTCATTCCAAAAGTCACACAAACACCGTGTCCGCGGTGTCAAGGTGAACTTCCCACTTCATTCCTGCACAGCATTTTGAACTTTGTCTGACCTTTAGAGCCGCGTACAAACCACTCAAGTGCAAATGCGAAGAAATTTGAAGGGTATGGATACGACCAACTCTAGAAGAGGGTACCACCAATTAGAATGTGAAATGCGAACCATAGAGCGTATATTGAAAGAGCAATCGACAAGAATGACTGTCACATTCAGTTCAAGTAACATTGCCTTTTGCATTATATTGAAAATGTTTGTTGTCTATATTTGACAATGTGAAATATTAAACTACAATGATTTATACATATTTGATTTGTACATCAAATATTGTAGTTGATATTACGGCTGAAAATGACTTTGCTGCAATGCAATCACAAATATAGTGTTTTGCTAAACATAAAGTAACGATATTGAGTTGTTATTGTTTGATGATATCAGTAAGAAACTATTTTTTTATTAACTGTATTTAATTGAATAAAACTGTTCTCTGAAGCCAAAATATATTATTGTTAATAAAATGCATGATTATTCTCTGCTCTCATTTGTGACAAGAGTTCATTACATATTTCTAATATCAATCAACGAAAACTATTTATTCATCATTTACGATATGGTATAAAAAATATTAAGCTCTTTTCATTATATTTCACAATACCCATAGTTATTTTGTGATTGCCCGTAACATATTATCAGAAAGGTTTGCTCGTTGATATCTTCAGATTCATTATGGGAGGGAATGGTCACAAATATATGTGCTGCTAGACATTATTCTTCTTCCAACTGCCTATGTACCATTTTTACGTCAATCTTGATGTGCGATATCGCTCTCATAATTTTCATTTTGCTATCATTTGGATATTATTATTATTATATTATTCCGGGTGAACAATCAATTATTAAATTGTAAATTTTTGTCAGTTAGTACTAAATAAAATAGTTTTAAAATGGCCACTGCTTTAAAATAAGCATCACTTAAAAAAATTACATAGAGAGGTTGATTCAAAGGCGGATACACAGCACTGTACAGAAGAACTTAAACAGTAATTTAGGGTTCTTGTAGCTTATAACACGAGACATCATCCATTTAAATAAGTGGAGAATTGATTTCACAGCATTATACGCTCCGGCATTCAATCTACATGCCACGTCGTTCAACGTCAGTCTTCTCCCCTCCCCGAAAAGCTTCCTACTCCTACCACTTGCATTTTCGGCTCTCTCGCGGGCAGACGGTCGGGCTCGTAAGTGCAGAATGCCCGTGGGAGCAGGTATTGTGCAGGCCTGTCCAAAATATAAATAAACTATACGTTCTATCAGCCTGCGATCAATCTGGATAGCTCTCAATAACCTTACAATAAGGTAGATTCATGATTCAATGAAAATCTTTCACACTTCGGCTTGCGAAGGACGACTTGGAATTTGCTGCGGGAGCAGAGACCAAACTAATTGGTAAAAAGTTAATTTTTCACACCACTTGATACAGTAAATAAAATGTTCATTTTAACTTAACTATTTAGAGAAATATTAGAGTATAAATTAAATTTAATTGTATGTTTTGCGTCTGAGCAATCGTATAGACAAATTCCAGTAAATGCAATTCGATTGAAATTAAATTATCGGAAAACTTTTTTTTCGACCATGGGTGACTAGAGAAAACCGGGGGCTGGGTTAGTGGGTCCTTGGGAACCCAAAATTTCAAATGCTTCAAATTCTTCAAATCCAATCCGTAAACAATTATTTTTTAGATACAACAAAACTCTCTTACGGTGGTTGATTTGAATTAGAATTGAATACATTTTTTATTTGTGAGTTAAGGGTGAGTTACCCCAGCTGCCCCCCTTCTGGGTGACCCTGGTTCCTACTCGAATTTTGTTCTAAACATATTTAAAAAAGCATCCCAAAATATATTGATATTTCTTTAAGATATTCGTTTCTGGTACAAATAACAGTAATTTTATAAGGTGTATCATACACATATTCGTTAAATCAGACGTCTGATGTGCAAGACATATTTTAAAGTTCACGCAAGTAATCTTCAAAGTTAACTTAAGTTAAGTTAAGCAAACTTAAGCAAACTAAGCACTTAAGCAAACTTAAGTTAAGTGGTGAAATGCTGTCTTTAAAGTTTTCACTGGCAGCTCCAGTAACATCTAGAACGAAGATTGGGTTCACAAACTCAAGTTGAGAAAACAATTCATAAATGTGTCGATTAATATGTAAGAGATTGCAGTGATTGCAGCAATAACGTGACTTTTATTACACACTTCAAAAATTAAACACGTATTCAATTAATAAACACATTCGTACGTTTGTTATGCTTGAACTGGCGGATACAAGAACACAAAAGGGAGACATACTCAACCAGCGCAGATGCTTTACTCGTAGTAATAACCCCTTGACATGCCATCAATATCACTCTTCGTATGTAATAGTATACACTTTTTCGTGCTATATACAGTTTTAAAATGTTTAATTAAGTTCATATCAATTGATAAAAATAGTGTTAAAAGGTCAATTAATATGTAAGAATAGATTGCGTATTTTGCAGCAATCTCTCTCAAATTTATTACGTTTACTGAGTAGTAAAACATGTATATACAGTAAAACACCTTCGTATCCATGTTTCTCAGAACAGTGGTAGATGGAAGCACACGAAGGGAAAACATAACTAACAAGTGTAAATGCAGAATAAATTGTCGTTTTCGGTTGATTTACACATGTGTGGTATATACGAAATCTTACAAAATATTTCGCGATGTGGTCATTTTTTAAACGTTTAATATCCAGATTATATAGCACGTTCACATGTCAAAAATTAACATGATCAATAAACTTTAATTTCGCGATTTATCCGTCAGTTTGCGCCAAATCATTAAGTTAAATATTGTGACCAATGGAATCTGAAAACATCTTTGGCGAACTTTACGAATTCGTTTTGATGGACGGGTAATTAAACGACAATTTATAGATAATATTTCAATAAGTGGTCTTAATGTGTCCAAAACATGACATCTTGAAAAAAAGTTACTGATTGTTCTAAAATATACTGTTTCTACAGCTATTATAAAATTATTAAATAGCACATTCACCTGACAAACCTACTACAACGTAGCACATTTATGTTCAAATTTTGTAAACGATTCATTAATTTATGCTTTTGTTTTAAGAATTCTCACTTCTGTGTATTCTTCTGTGGAGTTATATTAATTTTGATGAAATGCTAAACAAATTAAAGAGATACGTTTCTAGACGAAATAACTCTAGTGTGTTTATACACACTTCAACAGAAATGTTTAGTTCTTCTTTGAATGTTCACTAGGCGGACAAAAGCATTTAACACGTGAATGAATTACAAAGAGCTTCCAGGTACTATGTACGAAGCAGAAATAACATGTTATGTTTAGAATCGATCTATTGATATGTTTAAAAAAACGTACGAATATATGAAGAACGAAACTTTGCATTCTAATGAGAGATAAAATGCGGGTACAAAATGCCCTCTCGATGATATCGTACCATTCGCAATACCAAGTACAATTTTCCATTTCGTTCACGATAAACACGTATGTGCTTCTGGTACTCTCGTTTATTTTCTCTTTTGTGAAGATAAAGTAACATTTTCTTACGTTCTAACCTGAAACCGGCAAAGGAAAAATAATCATCCCGACAAGGGCGTGCTAAGATGGATTATAAGACTTTCATCCTGACATCCGGTCTCCCATTATCACACATATTTTCAAAAAAAACTGTACAAACATTATGAATCCTCTTAAACACAACACATCTTACTGCTGACGAACACAAAAATAGGAAGGAAACGAGTGATATAAACAGAAAAATAAAGTTACCGCAACTTCATTTTTTTAATACGATCTGGAAAACTGAACGTACCGCAGCGGTGACTACATTTCAAAAGGGATACCCCACAATGAAAGGGTATTTTCAGTGGTTCGTTAGCCTACGAACAACACATCGTCAAGTTCAACTGTTCGGTAAATAGTTCGAAAGAATGAATAGTAACGTACAAATCGGTGAATGAACCACGAGTACGAGAAAAACGAGAGGCACAAGACACGAAAGGACAACGAATGAATTATTACGTGAAAGAGTAACAAATTTAAATCTCTTAATGACTTGTATCTTGTAAAATCGCAGTGCAAACATATTTAGATATATTAAACCAGCATCTTTCTGTTTTCTTGAAATGATCATGGATAGTAAAACCGCGCTGATTCTTTGATATCTCCCATCACGAATATCTCGTATTTTCTGACAGAAGGTCTTTAATCACTAATATTTAATCCTATTAGTCAAAGACACAGAAGTTTCGGAAAGGAACTTGTAAGTAGGTTAAACATTCAATTCATATAGATCACATTTAAATACACAGAACCAGTTTAAAAAGCCACGCCAGAATAGCTTCAAACTTGTTTCCACTGCAAACGAACCAATGCGTTGAGACCATGAGAACTTCACGCACCACGTGAGGGTCATTCAGAGCTGAGAACTTCCGGATTAGCGATTGTCGTATTTGAACATGCACCGTCGGGTTCATGTGACCTTCAAGAGAAAACTAACAACGTTCTCGCATAGTCGGCAGATCAGATACAACTACACAGAACCCTAACAATTTAAGTACTTCCATTCGGTCGAAAATTTAATTTTTTCCAGGTACTTGTCTAAAATTACACACTGTGCGCCGCGTGTTCGCTCGTTGCCGCCACGCCGGGGCGGGCAGCGCCGCGTGGAGTGGAGTCCCGCACGGCCGCACGACCTGCCTCATCCGTCGCGCGCCGCGGCCGCGGGCTTGGCTGGCGGCCAGGGGAGCACGTGGGGGACGTTGGAGGGGACGCGCAGGGGGGCGGGGCGGCAGCGCGTCTGGTCCTGGCTGGCGGGGGCGCGCCGCCGGCAGCCCGCGCAGTTCGCAGGACCGGCAGCCGATCAGCGGCCGATCAACGACGACGCGCGACGGCGGCGACGGCACGCGGCCTCGGCGCACGGGCCGCTCGCTACCTCCCGCTCCGCGCGACCACCA
>BOPP01000009.1:7089293-7149696 GCA_017312745.1 Gryllus bimaculatus | reverse complement strand
ACCCCCGGCGCCGCGCAGGCCCCGCGCGCCACGCCGCGCCGCCCCGCTTGCCTCCCCCCACCCCCACACACACAGACGGCGGTGGGGAACGGTGGAGAGGTCGCCCAAGGCCAAGGTGCTTCTTCATCCTAGATACAGTAGTACACCTCCGGCCATTTGCATCACTTCCGTTTATTCCGCTGATTGATTAGCGTTTCCAGGCCCGTCAACTGTAATGGTCGTTACGTTACGTATCTCTTACTATGGCTGTTTTCCCTCGCTGGATGGTGAGATCCGGCGCCGACCTATCCGTGGCTTACGGGGTCTTTCCCCATCCAGATATCTCTCACCAGCGGGGCACCGCCACAGTCGGCACAAGCTATCAGCTCCCCACTGCCCCGCGACATATATGGACTTGTAATTCACGTAAGTGTAAGTAAGGGTTGAGATTACGACAAGGAAGAGAAAACAGGCGCGGTCCGTGCCTGTTTGAAAGAGTACTGGTCGGGCATCCGCCTGGTGTTGATCCGAGAAACTCGGGATAACTACCTATTAAAACAGCTGACCTCCAGACAGCGGATAAATGCGACGTAACTAGTATTAGCTAGTATCGAAATTTCTGAAGCTGTCGGGATTCGAACGCTAAGGCAACCCGATTTATGGTCTCAGTTGAAGCCACTAGCTACCTCAGCCGATATATTATTTTTCCAAGTTCCCATACTAAATTGCAGAACTACCAAATCCCACACTAAATCTAAACTTATCTAATTTCTGTTGCATTATCTCTTCTAGTTCTGACGTACGACGCTGAATTCCCAGACGACTGCTCTTAAATATTATATAACAAACCATTAATTCGCGTGGTATTTATTATACATTTTATTAATATTATTTTTCTGCACTACACTGACCCGCTCTCTCCGTCATCTTTGCGCCACTACCGTCATCCTTTCCACATTTTCGTTAGCAGCAAGGACTTCAAGTATGGGTGCAAGGGAAAACACCAAGGGCAAGGTGTTAATTTTTACATATTTCCTCTTATGGTGTTGGTGAAGTAATAGGAACCACATCTCGCGACTCCACTCCTACCCCAACAAGCAAAAAGAGAACTCAACACAATGTGAACGCAGTGAAGCTACTTTGATTCTCAGACAACGAATAAGAAGCCATCTCAGCATTTGCTTTATTAAGATGTAAATGGTTGACCAACCTGAGTACACTTCGTGTGAAGTCATATTTAGCATTTTTGAAAGACGTATACAGTAACTAATTTAATATTCATCATGACTTGTTTTTATTCATCGTTATTAAAACAAATAATATTTACATTTATTGTGTCTCTTATTGTTTATAGTTCACAACAGAAAATATTTTAATTGGCATATAAACTTATTTGTTGATTTTAATTGTTTAATCTCTCACAGTGTTGTAAATTAACGTGCATGTACGAGAGTAAAATGTTGATATTGTTACTTGATGAATATGAACAAGTGTTGTAATTGTAAATAACTGTAATGCATGAAAATATGTTAGCAGGTCCTCCGAGTGTGTTTATTTTAGGCTATATTTCAATGGCACTGTATTTTCGTGGTTTTAATGAACAATTGAAATGCCGTGGTTTCAATTATGAAACAAAGCACCATGACTTTACAGTAATATTGACTTCAATAGATTTCCTTGAATTTATAAAATGTCACTTATACCGTTCTGGTTTTCGCCCATGTATATTATCCTGGCCATTTGTCTGTGTGAATTCACTATGAAGGCGTAAACACTGTTCTGACGTGATAACATGCTTTATAGTCAATTTGACTTGCCTTAAACAGCTACTTTCCATTTTTGACTTGTCACCTTTCTCCTTATGTTGATTCAATTGTTTTGACACAATATTTCCAACATCCAATTTTCTAAAATTCAGAGTTGACGAAAATAAGACCTACACCAATCTTTGAAACGTCCTTGGTCATAGAAAAAGTAATAAAGAAAAAAGGATTTTTGAGAAAATGTTATTACAATTTGCATTAATTTCTGCCAAAATAACACAAAAACTACTCGTTATTTATAAAAAAATTTGCATGAACATTTTGAAGAGCTTACTTTTTAAAGCATGTATTGTTTGAGGCAAAATATGTTCACTTTTTACAATTTTTGTAAATATTCAGATGTCACAAAAAATGGAACTGGTACCATATTTCTTTCCATATTCTACATTACAGAAATTCCATACAGAAAATGTAAAGAAAAAATTGGAGCGGTGTCTGAAAAAATATTTTTATATAAATTGCATGAATTTCAATCACAAATTACCCGAAAACTACTAGTGTTTCCAAAACTGTACTCGAACTATTTAAAGACCTCAGTTTTTACAACAGACTTTAAGTCAAAAATCTATTTCTTCAATTTTGTAGTTTCCAAATGTTAAATATTGGCAGTTTTAAAAAATATGAAGAGTTCGCCGAAAATGGGACTAGTACCACAGTTTTACCGCCCTTTTATACATACATTGTATACATTTTATACATAGGAGGATACAATTTGAAAAGAAACCTGGTCTGTTTTGGACAAAGAAAGTGTTTGAAAAGATTTAGAAATTGCCTACATTACACGCAAAATTGTGCAAAAACTACTGTAATTCGAAAAATTTGAACGCGGTCTTATTTCAATACCAGTCTTTAAAGAAGATATTTTACTAACGGAAATAATTTCAATATTCAGTGTTTTTGTTGTAGGAAGAAACGAAAAAAAGGTACATTGAACAAACCTTTTCTTCACAGACCTTCATGTTCTTTACTCTATCAGATGAAAAAGTGTAATCAAATAATTTGGAGTCATTTTTTGATTGAATATTTTTAGACTTCATGTAAAGTACCTTTAAAATCAAAGTATCCTTTTGAAACTCCATAAACCTCGAGGTCGTTGAGATTAATGGGAGATAATCAATTTTGGAGAAAATCGGCTGAACGGCTTAGGCACTCAAACGGATCAACGGACAGACCGATGCTTTACCATCAATCCGTTTTTCAGTATCAACGACCCACAATATATAAATTTTGGCTTACCCACGTGTTAGATAAAGTAATTTACTATGAATAGCAGCAGGATTTATCCACCCTTTCGTTATCAGGGCAAAAAGAGTTTTTCCTCCTAAATCTGCCGTTTTCGGGAGCACGATTACAATACTTCATCTTACAAAGTAACAGTGAGTAAGTAAAAACAATATTTTCTCGAAAAATATCTTATATTTTTCTTTAAAATTTTGAAAGGAATAGTGTTAAATGCACTGTGTAAGATGACTCGATTTGTACGTACATTTTCCCAAATGCAATTTTTTGCGATCTCACCGTTAACATTTACATTAACAAAGATTTGTGTACAGTATTGCATTTATTATTCTAAGTGCTTCAAATGATGTCTGATAAAGTTTCTCAAATACCCTAAACGTTTTCTGCAAAAATATGCTGAAAATGTTGCATTTTTAGAAATACTCAAACGCCATTTTGTCCAAAACCACTCAAGATTATTTTCTTCCATTTTTTTCGCGGATAGTACTAAATGGACTGATTGATTGTTGAAGTCTTTTTTCTAGATACATTGATTGTTAAAATAATTACATGAAGAAATAAAAGATGTTTCCGTCAACTTAATATGTTTATTTAGAGAACCGTCTGGGGACGGCTTTGCCACCATCATCAGTCTCACTGTTTTGCCAGAAGCCGGGAGAGAGTAGACTGTTGAATATTTTATTTCTTCATCCTACAAAATGTTTTCCAAAACTTTAGTCTTTACAAGTCATGACAGCTTTAGATCTAAAACTATTCATATTGAGATGAATTTCGTTTTCTACTAATGTTAATTATTTATGTTGCTCAGGTAATATTGCATTTTATTATAATTTTGATTAATTTTACTAGTTCAAACTTTCAAAAAAATTCTATTGACTTTACAAACCTCGGCTCGACAAAAAATACTTTACCTTCTTATTTTACTATTATATGTGAATGTACGACTCTGTATAGAGCCGCAATTCCTGGAAGTTCTGTTGAATTATCATATTATAAAAAATATGATCGCAACTTCTACAACTGTCAACTTCTACTTTTACTTTGTTTGGCAATAAAAAGTTAACATTTATTGTACAAATTTATATTTGTCTGCCTTTGAGCTCATTAATGACTTGTATTATCTTTACTTTGTTTATTCACAAATTCTGTTCGGTATATCTTCTGCCTAAATATTCGTAAGCTTACGGAAATCTACGCTGGTCTTCGAGATGTCTTCTGTCTGGATGCCGTCCGTGGTATGTTCTCGAGGTGCTCCAGTTATCTTTGTAAATTCTGGCAGTGGGAGAATTTTTGTAATGTTCCTTTAAAATCCAAACTGTTTCATAATAATATTCTATAATCCTATCTATTCAATAATGCAGTCCACAAACGTGACTTTACGTTCCTGCGCCTCGGATGAAGCGCCTACTCGCGACTGCCTGTTATTTTTACCTTTAGTTAAAATAATATATAAAGGCCAGCTACGGATCTATTGTTAACTGATTTCCCACGTACGAAGTCTATTTTACATGAAACCCAAAATCATAAATTAGAACACAAACTACAAATGATACCCTGAAATTACAAATTATGTACTACACATAAAAAAATCGCTGAATGCAAGTTTCCCGTTTTCTAAAACCACAATGTTACTCAGCCTAAGTCTGCAAAATTAGCTTCATCTACATCGGTTACTGCAGAGAGAGAGAGAGAGAGAGAGAGAGAGAGAGAGAGAGAGAGAGAGAGAGCGAGAGAGAGAGCGAGAACCATTCTAAATAATTTCAGACACATGATTTTCAATGTCGTCTTGTCACTTATTCAACATTATGTCGCGGGGCCAACATTCGCAAAAGAATATCCCCTAGAATATCCCATCAGACCTTAAGAATAACTAAGTTTGATGACATGTTCTGACGATGTGTATTTCTTGTCTACACTATTTGTATGCATCGAATTCTGAAGTATTCATACGTTCGATGCATATTTCCCTTTATTAAATGACTAAGGTTTGTTTTATATGTCACAATATTTATTGCGACCGCCGCTAACGCGCAATCACGCCCGTTTTTTCGGTGTGAACAAATACACCTGCCCGGCACTGCAAAATTCGCATCCACTGTGTGGAGGTGGGTCCTATCTCACCACGCAGTGGTTTACAACGCAAAAGGGTGTAGCAGCCGCTTACAATTAATTATGGTCCAGATTTGTACTTGAATATAAAGAAAATTGTACAATGTGAAACGTAATTCTCTCCGGGAAGTAGTTGCTGATAAATAAAAACGACAATAAAACAACTGTAACAAAACAGTATTAAAAACGACGATAACAAAAAATAAAAAAACAAACAACGACAAGGAAGGTTTAAAACAATTATGACAATTACAACAAATCTCACAACACCACTACTCATAAATTCCGCACTTAACGCACACAACTCACTTTAAAACAATAATCGCACACTCGATACTAGACTTTGTTCAGCTGATTGACCACAACATTCGAGGCACCAAATTCATTCTTTCCCTAATTTTAAGAGAAAACAATGACCAAATGCCGACGTTCGATTTGGTGTTACCTAGGTTACAGCGCTGGCGTCATCACGTGACCACGAATTTCAATTACATTCTGATTTGATTCGGACCTTAAAACACAATATTAAGAAATTTACTACAACAACGTACTAAAATCAATTACTTTTGAAACTTCAGGAATATCGTAATGTTAGTGAGTGGAAAATTCGGATGATGAATCCACTGAGTTTAGAATAAGTTTTATCAAGTGCATCCTTCCTGGATAACAACTCGTGGTATTTAAATAAAGTAAGGAGATTGTTATCTGCTAGAAAAATAGCAAGAGCAACACACTTTATTGTTTAATAGGGTCATCAAAGATAGGGAGTAGACCTAGATACTGAATTGAATATAAATATAAAAGTATTCTATCTTAAACACTGAAGAACTGTATTGCACTGATCAATTAACCTAAGCGCTGCACACTGAACACTGGAACACTGAATCGCTCACGTTGACATAGAAAGAGCAAGGGATATTGGTATTTTCAGTTGATGAAAACAGCGAATGAATACAGGTAACAGCTGATACTAGTATGTGGAGCGCTCAAGGAAGTTAGAGAAAATTAAACATGAAACTTTGAACAGAAGGTGTGAGCCCAACTCAGTTTTTCAAAACAAATTAGAACCAGTATTATACAACCTTTACAAACAATACATCATATACTGAATTTCCATCCATGTTATCAATAATATAACATGAGAAAAGGAGCATTGAAATGTTAACATTGTAAATAAGATGCAACATTTGCACAAATTAATGTGAATGAAATTCATTGGCACCAATAAATTGCATAGATAACAGTTTGAGTTGGGTCTCAAGCCCAATGACATGATATTTCAGACTATAAAGATCAGATTATAAAAGCAGAGGAGACCATCCTTGGAAAATACGATGTATAAAGCAAAGAACGGATGTAGGCAAGTTCTCCTTTGTGAATCGCACTATAGTAGATTGGAACAAACTACGCTGCAGAAGCACTAGAGGCTCTTCTTTCTAATGTAGCCAAATTTAATATGCTTCATTCCATCTAGATCTTAACTCGAATACTACTGACTGAGACATTTATCTTTGATTATACTTTTTTTATTATTATTACTTTGATTATTTTATTAATTTTAATGATTACTTTTATTATTATTATTATTATTATTATTATTATATTATTAGGGACAAATGTATCATCATTGTTAACACTGTCATTAGCTTTAGCTTTAGCAAGTTATTATTATTTCTTATATTGTTATTGTTATAATTATTATCGTCATGTCCCTTATACACTGAAGTGAAGTGTAGTGTAGTGGAGGGGAAGGGAGTGTAGTGTAGTGAAGGACAGTCCAGTGTAGTGTAGTGTAGTGAAGTGTTATGTAAAGTATAATTGAATTTAGAGTTAGCTAGAAATAAATTGGAACTACGATATCGACCCCTAATTCTAATAGTAAACCTAATTGTAAATGTTAAAATTGTTTTGTAATTCTAATTCTAATTGTTATCATGTTTGCCACCGAGCATTAGCTCATAGCGAACTTTAATAAATCTATCTATCTATTTCAGACAGAATAAAAAACAATTGAGAGCGTAATTTGGAGCTCGGAGACGATGAATAATAATTTATGATCGATGGTTTTGATTCCTGCACAGATATAAAATATGAACAAAAATTCACGACTCGAAGGCTCTCAAGCGAATGAGCTAGCAAATTTGAGTAGCGGAATTCTTTAGGGGTATGCCCTATAATAGCTGCCAGCTTGACGACTTACTAGCAATAGCTTCTGGTTGGACCAATATGTTTTAATAGCGAGCATAGTTGCGAGCTGTGGGTTTCTGATATAAAGAACGTAATAATCCAGGAAGTTTGCTATCATTCGGTGTATTTCAGAAGACATCCTTTGAATTAAGAGATACATAATTAGGTTGAATGATTGTTACGCACTGAATTAGTAAACTGAGATTTAAACACCGTGTTAAGATGTTTTTTATGCAATTTAAAATACAATGTTTGTGTGATTGAGTTAAATAGTACCAGTAAGCCATGTAAATATAAATAGCGTACACTGAGAATATCACTGTGATTTAATAAATTACATGACCTTGACGGGATGGAATCAGAATGCACATTAGGACATGAAGGTTACGCTAAGGATACAAAAAATGCTACAAATAGAACAGTAATAATGTGTGCAGTGACTGAGAAATGCATCAAGTGGGGTTTCGCGATAGAATGCGCACGCCGAGGGAGTTGGATGACGTCTCGGCCCAGGTCAACTGTTCCAGCGACTCCTTGGAGCTTTGCAAGGTATGCGTACGGAGAGAAGTTTCCATGAGGCCATGCAGGCACATAGTGTAAAGACCAATAACTTTAATTTTTAGTAGATGCCATACCGAGCAATGCATTGATCATTACACAACCGGTAGCAGTAATTAGTGAACAACGTCATTCTGTGTGCTATAAAATATGCAGCAATAACATAAATACCCCGCACAAACCTTCAGTGTTTTTAAGCTGAGACAAGAGAATCCCGAGACGTTGCACAACGTGTGTGAATAGTTTCAACTCTCTCATTGATGCAATTGATTGGCAATAGATTTGTAGCATACGTATACGACATTACATATATAAAGAAATACTTCACACACGCACTTTACAAGTTAGCGGTGAATTAAAATACACTGTTTATGAATCTGAGCAGTCATTGTGAGACATTGTGCAACACATACAACAAAATTATGTTACACTCATTTGTAATTAGTTCAGTATCTCGTAGAGGGCACTGAATAGATAAAGAACAGTATTTAATAGGTTTTACACACTCGCACTAAACCTTGCGGAGAAGATAACAGAAAAGAGAATACAGATACGGTTGTGTGCGGAACAGCAAAACATGGTCGTGCTTCGTAATATTAGTATTAGAGCTCGACTGGTAGCGATTCGTTATTCGTTATGTCGCTGAGGCGAAGAAACTTCTTCGGCAATATGACTTTCAATCAATGATAATTTTTCTTAATGTGTTTCAATTAAAACATTTTAGGCTGTGCTTATTTTGTAATTTAAACAAGTTATATAATTATACAGCAAATCAAAATTAGGAATTTTGACAAGTGTTATGAAGCTAAAATCAAATTAATTGTATGGTGCAATAATTTCTCGAAACGTGGCGTAATGGCCAGTCGGCAAGCTGTTGGTGAGCTGTTGGCCAGTCGGCGAGCGATATAGTGGGTAGACTACTAGCTAGTCGCGAGCGGGAGACCCCCTGTAGTGATTTGCAACATGGTGTGATCGAGGTGTTGCATGTTGAAACATAAAATACAAAATACAATACAATTAGAATTATACTTGATCAATATTTAATAGTATTCGATGGCAAGGCGTGCATATTAGAGTATGCATAATGATTATAAAAATACATTAAATATGAACTGATTCGAACAGTGATGATGTTATGATGAATTGTTTTATCTGTGATAATACAACTTATAGTTTGAATTTTCAAGTATAGTATCGGGAACATATTTATAATATGGACCAGTCACTTGTACTTTGGATTTTGCAAGTATAGGCACAATACTTGATTGTGCCTGTAGGTGTAATCAGTGTGCGCCAATAATTTACATCCTCATGTGATGTCCTGTATCTTCTGAACTGTTGTATAGCATTTTTTTACATTTGTCATCTATTGTTTATTTGAGGATATGTTTTCTATAGCTTTCAGTGTTGATCACTTTATTCTTTATGGCAACCATGTACCCTTTTGTTTCGCCAAGCATCAAAACGTCTCCTACTATAATACTGTAATTTGTTACCACCCGTGTCCTCAAATTCTTAACACTTTCTATACTAAGTTTTTCCTGCCGACGTGAACTGACCTATTTTCTGCGGATCCTATGTCCTCGTGGACTTCCTAATTTGGCCTTGATGCTCGTCGCTCGGTCGCTGCGGTGACGCCGCTCGTCCCCAACCTTCTGCGTTGTAGAAGAGACGGGATTCGCCCCTGTCTCTGCGTTGCCTTCTTGCGTCCCTCTTCCGTTCTCTTCCGTTTTCGATCGCGTCTTCTTCTTCGTGCGCCCAAACTCCGTCGGCTCTTCTGTCTTCTTCTCGTCTGCTGACCGACGCCTCTGACTACGCCACGTTGCGAAAACGTCCCTTGACTTTATTGAATACTCGTGCAAGTTCCTCGCTGCTGCTACGTTTACTTTTACAAGCCAGAATCTTTTAATGTTTCCTTCACAACGGTAACATTTACTTCCCGTGTTGTTAATTGAAGAACACTACTTAATCTTGCACTATCTCGCGGACGACTAACTAGAACGTCTGTTCGACGCCTGAATACTCCTACCTAGTAGTCGTTGCAGCGGCAACAATTATCTAATGTTTAACGAAAGTGTTGACTCGTGGCGAAACGGTGATCAAAAGAGCAGTTGCTTACTCGGCGCGTTGTGGACAAGAAAAGGAGAGCTTCCGCTTGCGGGTTCGCGTATTTATGGCGCGGCGCCTGGGGACAATTCTCCGTAATGGGGGGGGGTTGCTTCCCCTCTCTTCAACCCTTCACAAAGAAAAACATAGCTCGCTAGTTCGCATTCGGTTTAGTACGGGCAACGGATACCAGGCGCGCGTTTAAGTACCTCTGGCCTTACGCGTCTGTTATCCTCGCTGCTTTCCGTAGTGTTCATCACATGAGACGGTGGTGTTATGGGTTGCACAATCCATAACGCCACAATTTATATATATATATTATATATTATATATATATATATATATATTAGGCCTCTTCCTTCATAATTTCTTGGGAGGTTTAATCGTTCGCGCTATTTGGATGGTGATGTCTGAATTTTTTTCGAAGTTGTGCGAGTCAGTCTTTGAATGTCTTCGAAGTCTATGTCGCCCCACAGTATGATTCCAAATGAGTGTGGGTACCGCGGTACTGTAAATGTGTTGATAGTTTTTAGCATGTTCTTGCCTGTTAATTTTTTTTCAAGAGTGCAGTGATTCTTCATTTGTACTGTTTTGTCAGACTGTTTGATTGCCTTGTTGTCTACGAATGTTATCTGATCGAATCCTCAGTACTTTAATCTTTAAGTGTTCTATGTTCTGAAACATTCCTCTTCCAACTACGTGAAGTGTCTTACATTTGTCAATGCCAAAACACATATGGATGTCTTCAGAAAATGTTCGAGTTATTTCAAGATTATATTGAAGCTAACGGTCTGTCCGACGGTCGAACTGTGAAGTTTGATGTCATCCATGTATATAAGATGCGATAAGGTGTGGATAGTTTTCTTAGATTTAAGAAATTTGGAATCCATAGTGAGTTCTATTAAGTTGTGCTGAAAGAGGTTTAGGGCCAGATAACAAAAAATGGGCTTAAGGAGTGTCAGCGCATTGACCGTCAAATTGTTTCAAATTTGGCGCCTCGTTTCGAAAAAAGCACTTTTGATGTTCCTTGAAAGCATTTCAAAGGAAAGAATCATACATTTCAAACTTCGTGCTTAGGAGGTAGTCTCATTTAATTAAGAAAAGCCACGCAAATGTTTTCCCAGTTTACCAAACACTCACTTATTTCGTTCAAAGTTACTTGGCGTAGATTATCAACTATTTCCTGTTAGATCAGAGCGTCACCGAAATATCGCATCAGCTCCTGAGCGTTTGGAAATTGTCAAAATTCTGAGAATCCAGCGATTTCCATTTTAGACGGCACGAGCTCACATTGTCATCAGAGGTGAAGTGCAAAAAGCTCAGTAAAAACGTGTTGGTCCTTTTCAAGGTTCGATTCAGGGTGTGCCAGGCAACCTTTCTGTAGCCTAAGATACAGTAAAAAATGACGAAATTCGTAACGAAATATTTGATTTCGTCTAAACAGAGGTAACCATGACAGTTTCTTCAATACCCGTTGATGCTTTCTCCAAGTAACAATCTTTGTCAATTGTGTGTCGTTTCTTTTCCAGAACACTCTTGTCTGATGAAATATTATCGATGTTCCTCGCAGTTTCAGCAGATTGTTCTCCCAACATATTTACGAATATTTCGCAGCCTCACCAAGGAGTTTCCTTGGATACCTTACTTAATTCTGATATCTTCTGTTGTGTTTGTAAAGGCTTGCTCCCTTAAGGACAACGTTATTCTTCAATGAGTAATGATCTGTTGCAGAAAGTTGATGATAGTGTCATTAATTTTCTAAATGTGGAGAACTTCAATTAGCCAAGTGGGACGAACACTATAAAATGCTTTCTTGTAGTCAATGTATTCCAGGTGCAAATTGCTATGGTTTGTATGTGCTTTTTTGAAGACTGAGAATGTTTGCGAGAAGTTTTTCTTTACATCCTTTACGTAATCGTCTGTAACCATTCTGTTGTTCTTTTATTATTTCACTGACCACCACTTATAATTTTTGTATTTTAACGAGATTTGTATTAAATTACTCTCAACATATTGAGGTAATGGTAACTTACTTTTTATTTTCTAATAATTTAATTTTCGTTGTTCTGCTAGTAATGTTATGTTCGTTTTCTGCACATTCATAATTTTAAAGTCTATGGACTTTCGAAGTATGCTGTAACATCGTACATATCAGTATTTTGACGCCAAATTCAATAATTTAATTTTCATTACGTGTAAAATCGTCGGGTTGTTATTCTTTTGAGACGCTTTCAACTAATAAATTTCTTCTAAAATCGATTATTCATATGATAAATTACTTCTGTCTCTCTCAGTACCAATTCGTTTCTTGACGAAGCAGTACGCTGAAATTAACAGCTAATTCTTTATTAAATAGTGACTAATATTCGGAAGACAATGAAGCAAAATGTTGACATGCACTTGCTAATATCCACTATTCAACCAATTTTTTCGCTTTCCTGGTTTCTTGGTGTCGCGCCTTTTAATCTTACTCTTAATATTGCCAGAAAAAATAAACTTCGTTGCTGGATCACCAATGTTTATTTCACCTTTTTTTGGATGATTGTTACTTTGGTATTGCTTAAAAAATTTGCGGAGAATGCATTTCATGAAAACTCTTCCTTTTCTATAGACTATAACGATTTAGTTCAAACTCGTATTTGGGACATCCTAAGCATGTCATTCTTCATAGCCACCTTAGCTGAATTGATAGTTTATTTATTTCCTTCAATTTGGGCTTCACGAATACGCCAAATTCTCTACTATTTATTCTGCGTTGATAAAATCTTAGCAATAAATGATAAAGTATACAGAAGAATGTTTTATTTTATTTCCGTACAAACATGTATGATTGTTGTTTATACCATTATTGGGATCTTGATGAATTTCTTCTCTTCACCATCTAAGGAATTTTTGTATGAAAGTTTGGCGAAATCTTTTATTTATAATGGAACCATATGCGTTGTAGTGCAGTATCTCAATTTCACATGTCTGTTGAAAAGTCGTTTTCGAATAATAAATATAAGACTGACATATTTAGCACAAAAACTGACTTCTTCCAAACGATCTGACAATTTCTTTGAAATCAATGAAGAATTGAAAATTGTATTAAAATCTAACACTCAAAATTTATGTGAAGAAATTTACTCACTTCGTAAGTGTCATTATTATCTCAGTGAAACAGTTTTACTTTTAACTGCCGCATACCAATACCAACTATTTCTGGAATTTATAACATTCACAATCAGAATTATTTTTTGCTTAACCTCTTTCATATTCGGTTTAAGAGGTGTGAGTTGCACTGCCAAGGGAGATTTGTTCGAACGAAAGCTTTTATGGGGTTCCTTATTCGTTTTTCCGGTGTTAGTGCTGGAAATCTTTCTTATCACGGCCCTGAGCCACAGAGCGCGCGCAGAAGCGTGCAAGGTGTCGGAGCGCGTGTCGTGCGTGCTGCTGCGCCTGCCGGAGGGGCCTGCTGCGCGCGAGGCGCAGCTGCTGCGCATGCACGCCGCCGGCTGCCCGCTGCGCTTCTCCGCTCTCTGCTTCACGAGCGTCGACCTGACTCTGGTGGTGGCCTTGGTCGGCAGCGTCGTCTCGTGGTGCGTCGTGCTCACCAACATTTTGTAGAAGATTACATGGCCATCCTCATCTATAAAACACTGCGGTCAATGTGCATTTACGTTCCTGAGGCAAAAAGAAATGCCAAAAACAGGACGAGTTGAGGTTTTAACTGATGCAATGGTTACTGCCGTAGCCGCTACCTCCGATACTACTGTGTTGACAGGCAACGAACACGAGAACAACTGAAGGGCACACGAAGAAAGCGTAAAAAATCTTTTGTCTAATACAAAAACCGAATGTGGCTTCACACGAAGCAACCCAGCAGTGCCACCGGGAATCGCCGTTGCCTTCCACCCACAGCCACCGACCTGCGCTACTGGACGTGATGAAGGCAGGATTCATGAGCCATCATTGTGAATGCCAGAGGCCTCAACGCACTCAGATTAAGCTCAGTAGGGCTTCCGAGTGACGCAGTGTGAAGGCTGCCACTTGGAAGCACTGTTGGTTGTGGCGCGGAAGCGAATCTGAGCTGTTGATGGCGGGAGTGCGCCACTAACAGCAACAATTGCTTCTCTGCGCTGCTCGAATAAATATTTCATTTAAACCAAGACTTTTCCAATCAGCAGCGACACTTAAAAGCGCTACTGAGTGGCTCCGTGGGAAGGAACACAAAAGTGGTAAATTTCTGATTCGTAATAAATACTCCATATTGAAGATGTCTTATTAGGATAAGTTTAAAGAAGAAGTTGTTTTAACCCGCTGATGAAGCAAGTTCCTGATCACTAGTAATCTAGAAACAGGGTGTTTTGGGCCCAGTACTTCTACGCGTGAAATAAAATTTTAAAGATTATTTAAAAATCAGTACAAATTAGAATGAATTATATTTCTGTATTTATATATTGTTTAAAAATGTAAAAGTAAACTAATCACTTATCAACAGATTATTAAATAAATAATTTTAAATTTATCACACGATGTTAATTTTCTTTGCATACTGTTTTATGACACCATACGCGTTATGATTTTGATTTTTGGTGCTGACTCCAAGAGCATAAATGACATCACTTTCTTTAGAGAGTGGTTGTTTCCATGGCTTTTGTAAATCTCTCACGAATCGCAGCACTTTCAAAGCTGATAGTGTCTTAGCATAGACAAAAATACTGTTTAATATTTTCCCTATGTTTTAACGTGAGACTTCAAGGCACTATTTGTTCTAAAATATTCTCCTTCTTCCTTTTTTCTATTATATTTTGGGTACAATTTTAAATATTGGCATTGAGATTAGCAACGTCGATCATATTGACGAAAAGTCTCATTGGGCGTCGTTGGGTCTTCTACAAGTGTAGTCATCAACCATTCGATTCATTAGGTCTATTCCAACTTTGGTTTTGTTATAGAAACATATCATTTATGATTCTTCTTTTCACCATCACTGATTGCCTGAATTCATTGGTCTGCGATGTTTTCATCGACTCCAGCTTGTATTGCTTTTTAGGATTGCTTTTGCACCCTGAATCAGAATCTTACCTTACTTTTCCCACATCACATTATGTTTTTATTGCATTCGTGACACTTCTTAAGTCGCACTTCTTACAAGTTGCTTTAATTAATAATTTCAGATTAATTTATTTATTCAATGTCCTGCAGCCATCTAGCTACCCTCTAATCCGCTTGAGAGTAGAGCCAGCAACACGGTGCAATGGAGCAAGTTTGGCTGAGTAGCAAAATTGTGTTGTGGTTTGTCCGCTAATGTAGCTAAACGCCATAGACGACATACTATTAGTACAAATATCACGAAAAAATTTTACATCCATCTTTCCTGAAAAGGGAACTTTGTTTTACTGCACAATATCTCGGAGGTTACGCTGAAACTAGGATTACCACAGTATGACCCTACGAAGACATTTACGGAGACGGAGACTTTTCATCGATGCCTCCTAGCGTAGTGTAAATGCGTCCTTCATCACAATGAAAACAAACTTTCATCCGTTCCAATGGCTCATTCTATTATTATGTAAGAAACATGAAAATCTTGATACGATGCTATGTAAACGGAAGTATTAGAAACATTTGTGGGAATTTCAAAGCCTTAGGTATTCTTTGAGGTTTACAAGCAAGTTATACAAAGCACCCCTGCTTTCTATGTAAAGGGGTCAGTCAAGCAAGGTTACACCAGCAGAAGAAAAAAGAGTGGCCATGTAGGCAGTAGTTTCTAGGTTCTAAAAAAGCAACAAAAAGCAACAAACAGCACTTGACAAGTCCGACAAACTGTAACCTCCGCTTCGTATCAAACTCGGCTTATGAAGCATTTTTTTAAAATAATAATTTTTTTAATACAATGAAGACGTATACGTGTCATCGATTCCATAACATCAGTAATGAAAAAAATCAGAGAGTATCTTCACAGCTCCAGATTTCAGAATTTTTATTTATCTGATGCTAATTTTGAAGATTTTATGTTCGCTACAGAACGATAGAATTGGAAATCATTCCGGGATGTGGTCAAAAACTTCCTTGGTAACAAACAGGATTTAGACACCAAAAATATAGTGGATAGAACGCTTGTTCCTTTCCAAGATTTATGCTGAAAATGAGCATAAAAGTTAAATGTTACATTCACATCTGGACTATTTTCCTTAGAACCTCAGATTGCTGAGAAAAAACGCGAGAACAAATATTACACCATGATCTAAAGAAATTGGGACGCAAATTATCAAGAAAAATGGAAGAAAAACATGCTTACAGATTACTTTTGGTTACTAAACAGGTAAGATCCAACTACATCTCACATGCGAAAAGATAAAGAAGTTTCTTGAACCAAGTTAAAATGTTATAATATTGAAACCGGGATCTCTCATTTTCAATACATTATGATGCATTTGGTCTATTTGTCTGTGTTGTTCTTCAAATTTGTATACACAACGCTTTACATACATCTATCTTCTGTTCTTCAGTTTGTGTTATAGTAGCTTTTCTATTAATAAAATAATAAAAAAGAAGCATTGCTTACATATGATAATAAATTAATTGTAATCTTGCCTTTCCACGTATCTTATATTTTAGGTATTTCATTTTGATTTTGCAAAAATCCTGATGAGATATAGAAAAACTGACTTCAGTTGTGGAATCATCATGCCAGAAATTTTGTATTTATTCCACTAATGTAAAATTAAGCAATGATCGAATATTTTAAATTTGCATGTCAGTATTTTGATGCATGGTGCTGAGTGCAAATACCGACACGTTTCTTTTTGATTTATACGGCACTAAAGTCATGCTGTTATACCCAAAACCAGCTATATATTTATCTCTTATTTGTAGATGTCTTTCATTTCTTGAGGTATTTCCGTATTGATATATTCCTGCACGAATAATACCATTCAATTCATAACCACTGTTAGATTCACAAACACAAAATATCTTGATTACATGTTTTGCCGGTTTGTTGGACATATACATATCAAAAAGGTATATACTACGAAATATTACAATTTGTTCGTCTATAGTAACATTCTCACCAGGTCTGTAGACATTTGGACTGTTTTCGGTGAAGAGTGACCACATATAAGTGAAGTGTGTACACTTGCTTGATTGCAATCTCTGTTCTTGAGATCGACTCTCATCAAAACGAAGAAATCGCCTTATGTCTTCGAATCTCGAAATAATAATTGCAGCTCGAAAACATAAATCATTTCTCACATTCAGGAAAAGGTCACGAGTCGGAACATCCCAAAAGTTCCTGCACAGAGTAATATACCCACAAATGCATCAAATTATTCACCAGTCTAACTATCCCACTTATTTCTGGTAGAAGCCACCCTAGCAGCTTCATTATTATTACAGCACATCATCTCTTCCTTTATTTCCTTCGAAACAAACAAATCAAAGAAATCTTTCAGAGTGTAAACTGAATAACTGATGTTTTTACAGGGCTTAGATGATTTTTTTAAAAATATTTTGAACTCTAGACGATTACTCCTCTTCCGACACCGTCATTGAATCTACCCGAGTGCCTTCAGAATTCGGACATAATGTATCTGCTTCATTTGTACCACTTTCATCACTATCTTCATTTTTGTTTTTACAGATTCTTGAAGTTGAGAATATGTTCCAGGTTGAATAATTTGTTCCCATCATCTCCACTGATTTCATCAATGTCACTGGCTTCAGATTCATAAATTTTTCTTCATAGAACAGTATTTTAGAAATTCTAAATTCTGTAAAATTCTAATATGCAGCAATTATATAATAGAAACGCACGTGCACAACTGACGTTTCGAAACGACTGAAGAAGAAATGTGCTGAAGAAGAAATACAAACACTGTAGGCGAAATACATGATATTCCTTCGCCTGCTTTCGCCCGCCTTCGATATGCCTTTGAGAAAAATAATATCATATAGTTTTCTTAACACTTCACAAAGTTGAAATGCTGTGAAAGTAATTGATTTTTTTTCAATAAATATATTTACAAAGACGCTTCTCTCCTGGGCGCCAGTGGGTTTGGAAAGGGCCCGTTTCCGTAGAGTACGACACTTTTATAAAAACAAATTATATTATTGTGAGAAAATGACAGATCATAGCAAAACATGTATACAAAGCGAACAAAAAAGGATACCAGAATACCGTTCCTCAAGGCGTTTTCGCAGTTTTGAAAAATAAAAGAGGGCCTGGCCCTAAAATACTCCGTTTTTACATCAAAGGGTTGAACGAATATCTCTTTCCTTAACTTGTTACTCTTTAATTCCACGTGCACGGAGGTAACACAACTCTTGCCCTCCGTTCTGGGAAAAACTCCTCTTTCTCAACATCGAAGTCAGTTCTGAAAATATGGCCATTTAAAAATTGCAACGAAAAAAATATAGCAGAATAAGTAACGGGTGCTATTATAAACACAATTCATTATTCTGACTGATATTCTGGTTGGCATTTAAGATTATTTGTAAACACATTCGCAAAAATAATTGAATATTATGATATTCGTAAGATTACGATATTCTGATATTTTATTGCAATTTTTCACTTACTGGAATTCTAATTAATTGTTTCTTGGCAAATAAAACATCATTTGTCCTGGGAACATGACAAACGTGATAATTGAATTTTTGAATAGAATTGATTTTAAGCTTTTCTCAAATGAAACATAATAAATAGTTTGATCCAGCGAACGCACTGTATTACTGTCAATTTTGTAGATTCGAGATGGCGGCTTATCAAAGAGAACTAGTGAACCCAACAAATAAATTTGAAATATTTATTTCGGCTATTTATCCAATCATCTGTTTTTTTCGATTCTTTGGTGTTTTTCATTTTCCCGCCGGACATTACTGTAAATCAAAACGTGGAATTTTCAATGCACTTAGTACAGCTATAATTTTATGTGTCACAGCAGTAGCAGCAATTTCGTCAGTTGTGCAAACAATGAAATTAAAGTTCCTCCGATTGGAGCTTCTTATTCAAACTTGTTTTAATGTAGTGAACATTCTCATGTTATTCCAAGGAGGACTCTACATATTTTTGTCATTGTCAAATAGTATCAAGATATTAAATATATTGCATCAGATATCGAAAGTCGCAAATATCTTACAGAATGATGTTTCACGACTTTATCAGCGGATACACTTTTTTGTAGTGCTTCAAACATCTATTACATGTGTGTCGGCAGTTACTTACGGAATAATATATGTAAGAGCGTATAAACCTATGGAATCAGTATGGATTGGAATTGTGAAAATCTATATGATCGTTGCTTCAAGACTGAATTTAATACAACTTGTAGACCTAGTGTTGCTTTTAGTATTTTACCTTCGTTTTGTTGAAAAAAGAATATTGTTAATATTAGAAAAGGTAGAAAATATACGAGAACAAGAAACCCAATTGCACATCGATCGGTCTACATACAGACTGAATGCTCCTTACAAACCAGCCAATACGCAACGCTTTCAGAAAATTGCCCACGAAATATATCAACTTCGCAAAACATACCACAACCTGCAGTTGGTTTCATCAGAAATAGACAGAGTCTTTGGTTTGCCGGTACTCGTCGAAGTCCTCAGCGTATTTTTGCGGACGCTCATCATCACTTTTTTCTTCATTTTCGCCTTCCAGAATCCGTCGTGTTACTCGTCGTTCATAGACACGGAGGTGTACGTGAAGGCCAACCTGTGCTTCACGATGGTGCTGATCGCCGTCGAGCTGCTCTCGCTGGCGGGCTCTTGCGACGCGGCGAGCGGGGCGTCTGAAAGGGCGGCCCGCAGCGCGGCGCGCCTCACGCTACTGCTACCGGAGGGGCCTGCTGCGCGCGAGGCGCAGCTGCTGCACATGCAGGTGGGGAGCACTTGCTTCAGTGAGAGTGGATTCACTTCAGATGGGGGAGCACTCGCTTCAGTGAGAGAAAGTTATGTGCAGATGGGGAGCACTCGCTTCAGTGACAGTGCATGACCTGCAGGTGGGGGAACACTAACTTCAGTGAGAGTGGATTAACTTCAGATGGGGGAGCACTCGCTTCAGTGAGAGAAAGTTATGTGCATGTGGGGGCATCCCCTTCAGTGGGATTGGCTTGTGTGCAGGTGGGGGAGCACTAGCTTAAATAATTCTGCATTATATGCAGATCGGGGAGCATTCAAATCAGTGAGAGTGGATTAGGTGGGAGAGCACTCGCTTCAGTTAAAGTGGTTGTCTGCATGTGGGAGACCGTTCTTTACAGTGTGAGTGCTTATCTGGAGGTAAGAGATCACCTCTTTAAGTGAGAGAGGGTTGTCTGCGGGTGAGAGCACTTCAGTGTGAGTAGGATGTTTGCAAGTAAGGAATCACTCGCTTTAGTGACAGTCTGCATGTGAGAAGGCACGTTGCTTCAGTAAAAGTAGGTAGACTTCAGGTGGGGAAGCATTTGCTTAAGTGAGAGAGGTCATTTGTGGGTGGGAGTTCACTCGTTTCAGTGAATGTGGATTACCTGTAGGATAAATAGCTCTTTCTTCAGTAAGAGTAGGTTGTCTGTAGGTGAGAAAGCATTCGCTTCAGTATGAGTTGGTTGTCTGTAGGTGGGGAAGGACTCGCTTCAGTAAGAGTAGAACCTCTGCATGTGAGAGACTCGTTTCATTGAGAGGGAGTGTTTGCAAGTGGGAGATATCTCGCATCAGTGTGAGTGCTCTCGCATCAGATTATCTACACGCGAGGAAAAATTCGCTTCAGTAACGGTGAAGGGTCTGCAAGTGGGGAAGCCCTAACTTTAGTAAGAGTGAGTTGCATGCAGGTGAGCCAGCACTCGTTTCAGTTATATTCGATTATCTGCAGATGGGATAGCACTTGCTTCGGTAACAGTAGATGGTCGGTAGGTGAAGAAGCACTTACGTCCGTAAGAGTGGGTTGCCTGCAGGTGGGGAAGTATTCACCTTAGGAAGGGTGGTTATCTGCAGGTCGGAAATCACACTTATCAATGAGTGTAGATTACCTGCAGGAGAGACAGAGAGAGAGAGAGAGAGAGAGAGAGAGAGAGAGTATTCGCTTAAGTGAGAATGGGTTGTCTGCAGGTAGGGAAAGACTCGCAGGTAGAGACGATACCCTGTAGGTAAGTATCACTCGCTTCAGTGAGAGGGTCTTGTCCACAGGGGGGGAAGTACTTGCTTCAGTGTAAGTGGATTATATTGAGGTGGGGAAGCAATCGCGTCAATACCAGTGGTGGGCCAGCAGGTGGGGAAGCCCTTGCAGCAGTACGAGTGTGTTCCCTGCAGGTGGGAAAGCATTATATTAAATGATATTGGATTATCTTCAAGTGGGGGAGCACTCCAAGCAATGAGGTCTAATATATTTTGATCTAATATTACGTCCAATCATAATTTAAGTCCAATTTTTTCATGTCCAATATTTAAGCAAGTATAAGAACAAGAAGAAGGGACGCAGTTGTTGCGTAATGTTGCGTTGCAAATTTCTTGAGTACATTTTGGGGCTATCCCTGGTCATCAATCAATACTGATAGTCAATATCGTTATTCATCAGATTTCATTCCATGTGCATGTTGTTATTTCCTTCAACTTAAGTCTGGAAGGAAGACGTATTTCACCACATACGGGGAGTGGCGGAGGGGAGGAAACAGCTTATCAACCATCATTATTGTATTGGCAATATGATACTCTGGATCTACATGTTTTAGACCCAAAATCCACGTGAACACTGCGTTTTGATGGACTTGTTTGCTCTATACTTCGATTAATATATACTTCCTTATGACTGGTTTTTGATCTACAGTCTTCAGACCTTCTGGTGTGGACCCATATTACATGATTGCAATGGCATGAAAATGTTATCAAGCAGGTTTAAAAAGTATTAATGGTTATGACGCTCAAACTTTCAAAAGCAAATACTTTGACCTTTTTATGTGTGTTATTTGGTATATGTTTCGTATTATATTTTTTCAAATTTTGCTTCAAAGACTAGTTCAGGTTTAAGATATTCCTCATTACTTCTAGTGTCTAGCAAAGTTCAAAGAATGATTAAGATATAAAAATCACTGTTTCACATTTACATATTTAAAACAATTATTTGCAATCCCATCCCTATGACAATGGTCAATTGTCTGAAAAGGACAAAAATAACTTTCAGTGGTTCTAAGTACAATAAATTATGGCAGATTTTAGTATTGTTAATATTAAAAGTAAGCTCTTTGACTAATAATGTAATTTAAACGCCTGAATAATGCATTCCTTTTCCTACTTTGATCTTTAATTTAGGCACATTTGACTTCATATTTGGAAAGTTCTCAGTCCAGGCGTATGTGCAATTGCTGTGCGTAAATGGGGGCGCGGGTGAGCGCGTGACGAGCCGCCGTGCCTTGCAGGCGGCCGGCCGGCCCATGCGCCTCACCGCCGCGCGCTTCCTGGCCATCGACCGGTCGCTGGTGAGCGCGGTGATCGGCAGCGCGGCCACCTGGCTCGTCGTGCTTCTCACCGTCAGCTGAGCTCGGCCCCGCTACGACCTCCTTCTGCGCGACAATGCGAAACAAGTTACGAATTTTTGTAACTGTTTTTAAATGTGTAATTTTCCAGAATTATAAATAAATAAACAATATTCGTGTCTTGCTTGAGGCAGACTATTAAACATGTTTCTTTGCAAGACCTCTTTAAAAAAATGAATAAAAAATAAATAGATAATTGAGAACAATATGTGTTATTCTTAAAGGATTTCAAATTTCTATGGGTTTTTACCCTATTTTTAGTGTACAATCACTTTTTTTAGTTGGTGGGTATGTTGGCGAACCATCCGGATACGTCAACAGTAATTTTAATGCGTAAGTATTTGATCCCAAAAGTGACATTGTGGCTTGTAGACAATTGAAAAAGTTACGACAATAGAACACTGTAGTGTGTTTTAATGTCTTCTCTACTTCAATTCTTCAACTATAGTTAAATTCGCTAAGATATCAGAAAAAAGTGTTCAATAATAAATATGACGGACGCAAATTAAGAAAAGAGAGTGAGAAATTAAGAAAAGATATATATATATATATATATATATATATATATATATATATATATATATATATGTGTGTGTGTGTGTGTGTGTGTGTGTGTGTGTGTGTGTGTGTGTTATATCATGTTACAAATATATATTTTGTTTTCGATAGCCGCCTTGCAATTTCCTTATGTCCCGCTGATAATAAAAATTGCCATTTTTACAATATATTGTTTCAACATACTATGAAGTTACTAAAGTCACCGAAAAATTTCAGAAATGTACATATATAAATATTAGTTTCATTAATTATGCACAAATTAATTTCTAATGAAACCAATATTTGTATAGCACGATAAAATATTTAAAAGTATTTTCGAATCTAACAATTATCGAATGTACAATTAAGGAGATCAATAGTACATAAAGGAATATCAGAATAACAGTTTCAAGATAATTTTAATTTTGAGCATCCCAATCACACGACAAACTTCAATATGGATCGATGTTTTGAGTACGGTAAACGACGCAAGTGTTTCATTCCCGCTGAGTTGCGTTTCCGAGTGGCCAAGTGTGAAGGCTGCCATTGGGAACCGAGTTCTGCAGGCGGTGACGCGGACGCAGATCTGCGCTGATGGAGGAGGGATGTGTCACTAATCATCACAATTTCTCCGCCTTATTTCAATCAGCAGCCAGCAGCAGCAACCTTTGTCAGTATCAGCGTCAATGAGCAGCGATGCCGTATGGCTCCCTGTAAACTGACTCTTAAGGGACGTAAATCTCTGCATCTTAATACCAGAAATGCTTTTTTGGAAATATATTATTGGGATATTTAATCAAGGAGTCGTTTAAAATGAAAATCACTTTCCTTAACTTGTTACTCTTCAAATTTGAGTTCACTACATAAACTTAAATTGTAATCTGGAACAAATATTAGTGTTCTGAAAAGCCATTCCTGATTAAAGACATCCACGTTAGCTTTGAAAACATGGTAGTTTGCTCCTGTAGTTTAGAAAACACGTACGCGTCGCTAAGGAAAATGGATGATGAATGCTACTGTAAATACAAATCATTTTTGTGACTGATATTCTCATTTGCATTTCAAACTAGTTTTCATCTTTTTTATTCACATTTGCACAAAATATTTCAAGCATATGACATTCTGATGTCTAAATATAATCAATGTTTTTTACAAATAAAACTCCGTTTGTTCTGAAAAAATAAATAAATTATTTATTAGTTTAATTTTTTTAACACTTTCAATTTTAAGCATGCTTTATCGAATTTAACATATTACGAGTAGTTTAAGCCAACGTGCACAATGGATTAACGACACGTTTGTTGAATCAATATGTTGGCTAAAGAACAAAAACTAATGAACATTAGAAATCAATTTTCATTATTTATTTCAGCAATTTATCCAATCATGTGTTGTTTTAGAATTTTTAGCGTGTTCCATTTTACTCCCGGACATTATTATAAAGTAAATCATGGAATTTTCAATGCACTTAGAACAGGAATAATTTTATGCATCACAGCAGTAGCAGCAATTTCGTCAATTACACATTCGAGCAAATTAACGTTTCACCGATTACAGTTTCTTATTCAAATTTGCTTTCATATTGTGAATATTTTCATATTATTCCAAGGAGGAATCTGCATATTTTTGTCATTGTCAAATAGTACGAACATATTGAGTATATTGCATCAGATATGCAACATTAATAATATATTACTAAATGACGTATCACAACTACATCAACACATACATTTTTTTGTAGTGGTTGAAGTATCTATTACATGTGTGTCTGCAATTGCATACGGAATAATACATGTTTTGGCGTTTGAACCTATTGAATCCGTATGGATTAGTATTGTAAAAATGTATGTGTTCGTTGCCTCAAAATTGAATCTTATGCAACTTGTGAACCTAGTGTTGCTTTTAGTTTTTTGCATTTGTTTTGTTGAAAAAAGAATATTGTTAATAACGGAAAAAGTAGAAAATATACGAGAACAAGAGACACAATTGCATATCGATAGGTCTTCGTATAGACCTGCACAACACAAACCAGAAAATACGCAACGCATCCTGCGAATTGCCCAAGAAATATATCAAATTCGTAAAACATACCACACCCTGCAGTTTGTTTCTTCAGAAATCGACAGAGTCTTCGGTTTGCCAGTTCTCGTCGAAGTCCTCAGCGTACTTTTCAGGACGCTCATCATCACTTTTTTCTTCGTTTTCGCGTACCGTAACCCGCCGTGTTACACTCCGTTCGTAAACACGGAGGTATACGTGAAGATAAGCCTGTTCTTCACGATGGTGCTAATCGCCGTCGAGCTGCTCTCGCTGGCTGGCTCTTGCGACGCGGCGAGTAGGGCGTCCGAGCGGGTAGCCCACAGCGCTGCGCGCCTCACGCTTCTACTACCGGAAGGACTTGCGGCGCTGGAGGCGCAGCTGCTGCACATGCAGGTGGGGAGCACTCGCTTCAGTGAGAGCAAGTTATGTGCAGGTGGGGGGCACTCTCTTCAGTGAAAGTTGTCTGCAGATTGGGGAAAACTCGTTTCAGGGACAATACATTTTAGCTGCATGCACTTTAGTGAGAGTGTATTATCTGCAGGTGGGGAAGCACACGCTTCATTAAGATGTTGCAGTTGTTACAGTTAGGGGGCAGTAGCTTCTGTGAGAGAAAGTTGGCAGCAGGTGGGGGAGCACTCGCTTCAGTAATAGTGGATTATTTTCAGATCGGGGAGCACTCACTTCAGTGAGATTGGGAAGTCAGAAGTTAAGGAATTACTTGTTTCATTGAGATATGATTGTCTGCATGTTGGGAAGTACTAGATTCTGTGAGAGTGAATGGTCTGCCGATGGGGAAGCACTCGCTTAAATGAGAGTAGATTACACGTACCATATAGTCTATTGATAGTTGTTCGTTGAAACGTATCACAAATGAGGCCCCTCTTCCATAACAGGCATCTTTGTATCTTACGCTCAAATCTGATTCAAGTAATCTCTGCGTTTCAATGTGTTTAGATGATTTTAGCTGATAAAACTGCTTATTTTCTGATAATATTATACTCCCTGAAGGTGCTTCAGTCCTCACTGCATTTTATTTCAAGTAACTGCGAAAGCTTTCAATTTTATTTTATTACTAATTTGCCTGTCATTTAGTTATAATCTAACTTTTGACATATGCTTACGAATTAAGGTTTTTAAAGTCATTTAACAAATTTATTTTATAAATGTGCGCCCATATTTGTAGAAATAGAAGTTGGTTTTTTCTATAATTAAAGACTCAGTTTCATGTTGTTGCTAATTGCAGGATTTTATTTGCAATATAAACGATATTTATTCTATAATTTAATCTTGAAATATTGCTTTTGAACTTTAAGTACAAATTTATCTGCAAAACGTTTCGTATTAACTATTGTTATTTACGGAATTATTATTGAGACACAGAGTACGCTGTTACTCTCTCTGTCTCACTGTCTCTCTGTCTCTCTCTCTGCTTCTCTCTGTCTCTCTCTGTCTTTCTCTCTAGCTCTCTCTATCTGTCTTTCTCTCTGACTCTCACTGTCTTTCTCTTTGTCTCTCTCTGTCCCTCTCTCTCTCTCTCTTTCTGTCTCTCTGTCTCTCTGTCCCTCTCTCTCTGTATCTCTCTCTGTCTCTCTCCGTCTCTCTGTCTCTCTCTGTCTCTCTGTCTCTCTGTCTCTCTCTGTCTTCTCTACATCTGTCTCTCTCTCTTTCTCTTCCCTCGGTTCTCTGCTGGGCAGGTTTTTACTCTACCTCTTACATCTGGCTTCCTCTCTCTTTTATATATATATATATAATATATATAATATATATATATATATATATATATTATATTATATATATATATCAATGCTTTGTAACTACCATCCTAAGTCAATCGTTTTTCTACTGCAATTAATATTAAACTGCTACTAATATTAAAAGTAAGCTTTTCGACTAATGTTATGCTCTTTGACTAATGATGAAATTTAAACGCCTGAATAATGCATTCCTTTTCCTACTTTGATCTTTAATTTAGACACATTTGACTTCATATTTGGAAAGTTCTCAGTCCAGGCGTATGTGCAATTGCTGTGCGTAAATGGGGGCGCGGGTGAGCGCGTGACGAGCCGCCGTGCCTTGCAGGCGGCCGGCCGGCCCATGCGCCTCACCGCCGCGCGCTTCCTGGCCATCGACCGGTCGCTGGTGAGCGCGGTGATCGGCAGCGCGGCCACCTGGCTCGTCGTGCTTCTCACCGTCAGCTGAGCTCGGCCCCGCTACGACCTCCTCCTGCGCGACAATGCGAAACAAATGAAGCTGTTGGTACCTCTGACGTTTATAGGTAATTTTCGAGATTTGCGTCGATATATTGCAAGGTTCTGAATGTGATCTGGTCGAATAACTGCGTGACAGGTGATTCAAACAGGGAAGAGGTGTTAGGTATGTTTGCCTCTAGTAATACATTGGAGTGATTTGTGTACTGTATCAAGTAAATTGTGACGTTTGACTTTGAAATAGATATATTCAAAATGAATGACACCTATAATCATCTTTGTGTTTGGTATGTCGGATAGAAAGCGTTTGTAAGGTCATACAGATGGTATACACTTGCAATTTATTGTTGTTTAGAATTGAATTGAACCAGGAGGAACAATAACAACTGATAAGAAAGTGGAAATTTGATGTAAATTTCTTCATTAAATATATCATAGGACTAGTTTGAAACGAAATGGATCCTTGGTCTTATTGGTAATTTGATTGTAGGTGTGAGAGACAACCCTACATTTTTGAGAGTATATTAAAACATTTTGATAATTATGTATTTAATTATTACCAATTTACATAAACTTGTTCTTTGATAACCCATTTATTAATAAGGAAATGTTCCCATTAAAAATTAGGTTATTTACAATGCATAAATCACGTTTGTTCTATCACTCATGTAGTGCAGATAATAATTTTAATACTAATTTTAATAATAATTTTAAATGACGACATCTAAAATTAACTTCAAGTACTGCCAAAGTGAGATATTATTTACTCATTTTTTGCATGACAAAGACGCTAAAATATTAAGAACACACCTTATGGTAGAGATCTGAAAACGAACATTATTCACTTCTTAAAGTAAATGTGAATGAATTACATATGATTAATGAAAAATAATGAAAAATAGTTAATAATCGTGTAAATTTATTGTAATAAAAACAAATGAAGAATAATGTAAAAATTAAAACTCCAACTCACTGGCAACGTCGTTGTGGTTGTTTTTTCGAAACTTTCGACGTAATCTGAAAAGCCGTCTTTTCGTGCAAGCTGTCTACTTTTAATTTTAATGTTTTTAACACGCACTACGATGCGAGCAATTTCAGTGCAATTTATTTTGTACCATTTCGCAAGCCACGCAAGCTTGGGCTGGCAGCAGGGATTTTAGGGATTCTCCACACCACCTCCCTTCGCAGAAGCTCTTTCGTGCGGCCTGCGCAACGGCCATGCAAGACGGTGCAATATTCTTACGTCAACACAAAACTAGCTCCATAATTTTGGTAATTCAAAATCACAATCAGCGTTGTAATTCATTTTAATTCTAAATTAACTATTGCGTTGATCATTGAGTTCGAATAATTTGATACGGCAGATTTCATTGGTCACAATCCAAAAAACCGGGAGTGCCTGGCAGTTCGTTGCAAATCATCGTTGAATGCACCTCCTTTCGCTCCAGCGACAAGCTCACTTCCTTTTTACATCGCAATGTGCCAAACACACTTGCTTGGAACTATGTGTAACAGCTTATGCAACCGCAATCATCTGAACACTGTCTGATCAGTGTTACTAACAACATTTGAACTGTGTATTATTAATAATCTCTGAACTGTGTTACAGCCTCTCCAGTGGAACGTGTTATTTAACATTGCAACCGCAATCATCTGAACTGTATCACTCTACGTGTGAACTGTGACAATCGTATTGTTATAATAATAACTTCATTAGTGTCTACTCAACAGAGATATTACATTATATGCTTTCAGTAAAGTAGTGACTGTGTGATCAAGCTTTCAACGAGAACACGTAATCCAACACTTCATGTACTTCGCAACATTGGCTGACTGTTGACAAGTCTGCCAACCTGCCTCTCAAATTTGTTAGCAAAAACATTGCTTCATTTGGGACACTGTAAGTGTCCTGCCTACAACGTCAACGTGTGCCAGGTCTACCAGGCTTCACACGTAAAACTGTTTTCTCTCTCCTTCAGCAATACATTACATACATGTTCATTTTGATGTGAATTCTTCACAATTCTATATTCATTTATTTGTGTTTAAACTGTTATTTACATGAATATCAATCATGGCACATATTGCCCAGGTTCAACTACATCTTCCATCACCAAATTCATTAAAATATGTTTCTATGGAGCATACTAATATTATTTTTGATCTCTAACAATTTAATTAGTTTAATTATGCATATTAATCTGCATTTTGTGTTTTCATTTCTGTGCGACAGTAACTATTTCTCCATCAATTAGCTTTACAGCTAGAAACAAGTTTCATGGGCTTTAATCCATGGCGGTCCATCACAGTTACGGAAGGAGTGACGGAGAATTGGTAAGTATTTAAATTAAATAACTCTTAATCTACAGTCTGCTGCTTGTACTACCTCTGCTACCACTCAAAACCCCAAAAGTTTTGATGTATTTCTGCCCTTTGAGCGGTATTCCTCGAAATCAATTTTTGTCCCGCGAGAGAGAGAGCGGATTTCCAGCCCAAAAACGGAAATCCGCCCAATTTTGCAACCCTGACGGCGTGTGGTGACAAATATAATAACAATAATTATGATTATGGTGAAGAAGAGATATCTAATGAATGTGTCTGTATAGAATCTGATGTTGAACTGCATATTCAAAATTGTTTTAAATGTCTTAAAAGTCTTTTTAATTTTAGGATTAATTTTAACAATAAATAAGTGGTAAACATTAAGTTGTTTTTAGTAAATTAAACAAAAGCAAACATGTCCATTGCACATTCGATCAAAAGATAAAATGTCCACTAAATCCAATCAAATAAAAACATGTTTTTTTAAAGTTGTAATTACAAGTTAGTTTACGTTATTTGATTTGAAATCATCGTATTAAATAGGTTAATATAGTTAAATTAATCCATATTAATAATGAGAACGAAATATAAATAACAGGTTATTAATAAACACACAAATTCCCTCAAAACTTTGAAGATGAACATGTGTGGATTTGATTAATACACCACCCTGCTGTGGTCAAAAGGTATTGTTTCATTTAGTTGATAGAGCAATAAAAAGGTTGTCTCCCTGGTTCCATACCAGTAATTTACGTAATGTTGTAGAGATCTTGAACAGTAATGACTACCTTTCAAATCATGTGGATAGAATGATAGCTAAAAGACTTAACATAGACATAATCAAACATAGAAAACTTCGCAGACATGCAGCCACACAACTTCGAGGTGAGGGAATTATGAATAGATCGCTATGCTTGCCTTATATCCCGCAAATAAATCCATTTTTAAACAAAAACTTTTAATTAAATACCAACTCAAATTAGTTAATACAGTAATCAATAGGTGTCATATTGTCCAAATCTTAAAGATGGTAGAGAAAAATTATACTTCAACAATGCTATCTGTCAAATCAGTTGCAAAGCTGTGATACATCATATTTCGGCCAAACTAAACTTACGTTGACTACAAGACTCTTCGAACATAAGAAAAACATTAATGACCTGTCAAAAAGTCCCTAATACAACTCTGAATTATAACATCTCATCAGGGGAATTTGCTGGATATACGGATTTTAGGCGGTGAACATTTCTTGCAACCACCATTAATTCTGGAAACACTTTATAAATCTTCCTTTTCAAATACGCAGGTGGAATCGAACAAATTCACTAACTGATACGAAGGCTAGTAGAGTAATAATTAAAGTTTAATGCATTCGGTAATAGGTACGAGTAATATATGTAGTATAGGGAAGATTATGTACTGCTGCGGAAAAACGATTTCAAAATTTCAACGTAAATACACGTTTTAAGGCCCCTGATAACGAAGTTGTTTCTTTAAAACGTCCGTCTGCCTGCCTGTCTGTCTGGCTGTCTGTCGTGTGTGTGTGTGTGAACAACACTAGCGCCTAAACTAAGAGTAGTATTTTTTCCTAGTTGAAGAAACTCCTGTCCATTTGGGCTGAGTCGCTGCTCTGCGATTTCGAATCATTCATTAATTTTTTGGGCTACTTAACATGAAGCCCCAGGAACAGTTTCAACATTTTCTCAAAATAGGCTCCAAATATTTTCTTTAAATTTCTTGTAAGAATACAGTAAAATACACTAATGAAGGTGACATACGTCCGATTTTCACGGTGAACTCCAAATTTTCGAAAATTTCAAAAGTTTGAATTTTTTCTGAGTCTTCCTTCAGCTACACAATTAAAGATAGATATTTTTACCACAAATATATTTCTCAAGAATTTTAATAATAAACTTACTTTCTTGATCTCCTGATGTGAAGACATATAGCATAGTTAATTTGTAAGAATTAAAAACAATTTTGCCATGAAATATATGGTTTCCTCTCCCTTTGACAAATTGTCCATTTGAGTGACATAAGTTATTTTGTTTGCAAAACTTTATTACAATAATTGCTGCCGGAACCTTTCTAAGAAAAAGAGAATTTCTTATAGATTATATGTCACTCACAAGGCTCCCTTTTTAGACAATGGTCAGAAGAGCCAAACAACATCAGTTCAAATACGTTTTTGAATAATGAAAATGTGTACAATAACATGAAATCTTACTTCAATCTTACTTACTTACTTACTTACATCAGTGATAGGCAATTCGTCAATACTATAACAATAACGTTGAAGTTTGAAGACTACAGAAATGGATACTCAGAAAAGTGTTAATTTTTTTATTTCATCCGTCAAGCCAATACTACGACTTTCTCAAATTCTTGGTAGTACACCTATTTTTGCCGAAAGAGCGTTTCCAAAATCGTGTACCTGGAATAGTAATATCTATCGCTTTTTAAATATTGGTGGTGTACCTACAATTATGTGCATTATTCTAGTGTTTACATTAACAACATCAGACGATGCATTTCTTCCCGTTGAAACAACAGTAGTTGTGAAATTATCTGTATGGTGTCTGCGAGTTACAAATTATTTTCAAAGCGGTGTTTTTTGGCTTGTATCTGTTTCTTCTGGTCCAAAACTATTAAAAATTATTAGATTAATATGTTCTGCTGACGAATATTTGTTAACAGATCTTGAATCCTCATATAGAAAAATCAACACTATTGTTTGGGTTGAGATGGTTTTATTTACCTTATTTTACACTATTTATATTAGTGAAACCCTAAATTTTATGTTAACATTTAGCGCTTTGATTACTATAATTACAATATTATATTCAACCATATTTATACATCTTCTTATCATTATCTACACAAACTTGGACGCTTTACTTATGCATCGTTTTGGTACTCTCAAGAAAAAAACATGCGAGGCTCTTCATAAAATATTGTTATTGAATCGTAGTCAGAAAATGCAGAACCTTTCATCAGGAAAAGGTCGACCGGATTCATCTGAAATAAGTAGTGTTCGTAAAGATCTATACAACATAAGAAAAACGGATTTTTATTTACGGCAGGCAGCATCGGAAATAGACAGAATGTACCGATTTCAAATATTGACTGAGGTGCTTTGCATATTTCTACGTTTATTAATAATATCTTCTTTCTTCGTTTATGACGTGTTCGGTTGCAAATCTATCGCAACCATGACCGACGGTCAGTCGTACGGCATATTACTGGCACTTTTTGGGTATTTCACAGAGCTGCTGCTCGTGACGTGGGCGTGCCACAAGGTGAGCGCCGAGGCAGCCGCAGTGGCGGATGTGGCCTCGCAGCTGCTGTTGCATCTGCCGAAGGGGCCCGCGGCGCGAGAGGCGGAGTTCCTGCGTATGCAGGCGGCCGGCAGCCCGGTCAGCTTCTCTGCGGGGGGCGTCGTGCCTCTGGACCTGTCCCTGGTGGCGGCGGTGCTCGCCGGCTCTGTCAGCTGGCTTGTCGTGCTACTCACTGTCAAGTAAACGAAGTTGTGTCAGATAGAAAGGTATAGGGTTATTTTCTGAAAAAAGCCAGGCATTGAACAGCAAGGTTCAATTTTATGCACTACAAAAAGTATAAGATGATGTATTAATTGTAACGAACTACAACGCAAAGTACGAACAGCAATGATCTGAATGTAGAGTTTTCACATGATATCTGTGCACTCGAAAACATTTAAAGTACAAGAAAACGCTTTCATTTTTACAGTTGTCAGGTGCACAGGTATCTTGTAAAACTCTACACGAAGTCATACTCTGATATCTTTCAGGAGTTCCAACCTTGTTAATAATTGTTTTTAAACAAATTGTTACGCATTATAAGAATACAACTATTTTGCATTGTATAAGGATTAAGTGTACTGACAATAGAATTAAATAATTGGAAAACAAAGCACATGACACGCATTTATATCTGGTTACTTAAACGTTCCCCTACAAGTATATCCCCTACAATTATATCAAATTATAACGATAATTCCAATTATATCTTTATTAAAATGAGTACATATGTAGTATCCTTTATATTCTATTCCACTCAAATATTATATTACGAACATCTAAAAATATCCTCGAATGAAGTAACTTTCTCAGCCATGAAGTATGCTAGTTTGGCCATTTTATGATAGCCAAACCATTGATAAAACAGATAATTGTCTACTCTGGAATTGTAGTAAATAAATGTGTGCATTAATTTTATGTTTTATATTATTTGTACGTCAGGAGACTGGCTCTCTTCAGCCTGCAACATATATTTGAAAATGAAACAGCAAATTGCTTCCGGTTGAAAGACAAAATAATGTTTGAAGAAATATATCGCCTTTAATACTTTTAGGTTCACGGGTATGGTGTTAAAAGGGTCCTAAATTTCCTCACTTGCATTAAATAATAAACTATAGAAAGAATCTTCTTTCTTCGTGTAGGGGCAAGTTAACAATTAGTAAAAAGCATGTAACATAAGGATCATAAATAACTGCTTATAGAACGAAGTATTTTAAAAAGCATGCGTTTAAAATATAATACATTTTTTGATGACAAAATTAAAATAAAATATTTTGTCTATAATTCTGATTTTTTTTATTAATTAAACGCAGTAATCTATTGATGATAATATTTCAAAACAAAAGAAAGAAGGTGTCATAAGTTCGCGGCTTCTGAAATCTCGGGAAAGGTCAGGCAGGCGACTCATGTAATGCGGACTTAAGCAATGGTTTCCTAGGAAAGGACATCAAGAGCAAGTATTTCTAATGTGGTAGGCGCATAAAAAAAAAAAAGGCAAACGTACGTGAGTATATCACATAATAAATAATATTATAATAATTTTCTGAATTGCAGTAACTAATCGAAATTACGAAATTAATAATTGTTAAGTGTGAGACAAGAAGGGAATAGGAGACAATGTATACCACTAAACAGCGAGAACATAGTGTTTTGAAAGCGGGTAAGGAAACAATCGTTCATTGTTTGTTGTAGCTTGCCTTACGAATGAATAAATATCACGAGTCGTAAGCGCAAATAGTACAACTCAGGGCGAGTGAATATTAGTTATAGTGAGGGAACGTGAGAGGAGTTCAAGGCATCAAATGTTTGAATTACAGTCTCTCGTAAGGTGCAATGTCTTCCTATATTCGAACAATATTGAAGTAAGAAATATATAATTTTCATAAAATTTGCGTATTTTGATGCACTGCACGTAGTGTCCCGTTCTTAATTAAAATCTTGCAAATCCTCAAGACTTCATACTGAATAAGAATTTTAACGGAATATATTTTTAAGAAAATGCTGTTAACCATTTATCAGTTTTCGGAATAACAGTCGACTGAATTAACTGTTATTAATAACAGTTGAAAAATAACACGTCCATTATCAGCGACCTAACGTTCCCGATTACTAAGAGTTAAATCATTTGTAGCGACTGCTTACAGTAAAACCACTCAAAACGAATAAGTTGGAAGCACCTTAAAGCTTGTGCAGCGAGTGTAAGGGGTGAGAATAGGACAAGGAAGAGGAAGGAAAGATCGCGTGCGGTCCGTTTGTTCGGGTCTTGCTGCGGCATTCACTTGGTATTGATCGAAAAAACTACGGAAAACAGCCGATCAGAGCAGCCGGTCGCCACAGACACTAATCAATCAGTCAATCAACTGAATTGATGAAAATAGTTATAGTTATACTAATAGATTGTCAGTAATTTCGGGTGCGTCAACTGCCAAGATCATTAGTCCCGTAAGTGTAGTGCACTTTTCCTCGGGAGGTGACGGTGATCTTCTCCCAATAACCGACGCCGATCTACCGTCGGCTAGCAGGGTTTTCCCCATCCAATTATCTCCTAGCAGCGAAGCAACGCCGCCGAACAAGGGACAAGTTCTAAGCTCCCCACCGGTCTCCCGAAATGTATGGTGGTGTTGTACATGTTAGTGTGTATGTGTGTGTGTGTGTGTGTGTAAGAGGGTGAGGATAGGACAAGGAGAAGGTAGAAAAGAGGGTCCCGTTTGTTAGGGTACCGCTTCGGCATTCGCCTGGTATTGATCGGAGAAATCTCGGAAAACTGCCGATCAGAGCAGCCGCTCCTTACATTCTCATGTAGACTGTGGCTTAATTCGACCTAACGGAAAAGAGAAAGGAGGACTTTGGTGCAATTAAAAACTTCTCACTGAATTTTTATAAATATATCTTTAACTTCATATTAGAAATAATGTTAACAATATTTAAAGTAATAAAAAATACATGTATTAAATGTTAAATACCTAAGAAATTCCAAACATCTAAAAGATTTTACCCATGTTTTGTGTGAAATCACTTTTGTTTAAGTCTGCAGGTGAGGAGTGGAGAAGGTTTGTAATAGAACTCAGGAAAATGTTAGTAATGGGATGGGTTATCACAATGATGTAAAAACAGGGGCAAAAAATTCACATAATTATAAATACGGCCAGTAGCAACAATGTATAGAAAAGTAACAGAGGTGAGTTTAAATTGGAAAGAATACATGGAAAGATCAATATAATTAATGGCGGGGAAGATACAGAATATTATAACCTATACCTTTCAAAGGTTGACACGAATACCCAAGCATGCTTTATTCAAATCGCGCGAGCATAACCCATTCCAAGAGGTTGGGAACGTCTATTGATACAAATATTCTTAGACATTTGGGAATATAACGTCTGTGCCTACCTAGGTGGTGAGAATACTCATCAGCCATGAGAGGTAAAGAGAACGAACCATTAATTTTGGATCGCTATCTACTGGAAGAATACTCTTGGAGACATGGACAGCAGAACCCAATGATAAGGAACTCCGGAGGTGGAATAATCCCTACAACGACGTCTGAGAAGACCCAGGTCGAATCAACGTCCTGTGGCGGTAATATAACGCCCTGTGAAGGAAATTGTTGTCTGTACTTGACCCCTGACAATAGCGATCCGCAATTTCGAAATTAATTGTGTGATAGGTATTCCACGTGAACGTGAGGGGCTGTGCTATTGAATCTTTGTGTCGTTATTTTGCTTTTGAGTCAAATCACTCCTGGGAAACATTAAAAATATAACATTTCGCAACGCGCTGACGAGACAGCAATTCCGCGAGGAGTGAATACCAACAAGCTCAGAGTGAGCGCGGTACCAGCATAAAGGTAATTTCTGGTAGATTAGAGGGAAAAAAATAAGCTGGTCATAGAATTAGGTGAAATTGCACAGAGAGAGGGGGTGATAAGAAACTTGCTTGTAACCTAATGCGTTAAAGTTTTGGGTTCCTGTCAATCTTTTGGTATTGGATATAAACATTGTTAAGACAGGATAACCTTTTTGAATTTAAAGACAATTGAATTAAACCAGCATTAAATAGAACTATTGTAAATTGTATATCTGGTAAATTAGCTGTATTGTAATGACAATTGCCACGCCATTCAAACTGGAACGTGTGAAATATTATAAATTTATTTGAAGTTATTTTATTCAGGTAATGAATCTCGATAGAAATTTCATTGAAATTGTTTTATGGTAATGGTAGTTAGAGAGTTGTAGACAGAAATACTCTTGACATCATAAATATTAAATTGTGTGTGTTTTGTACAGATTGTGACATTGGATTTGCATTTTTTTTTTCATTTTTGTAAGGAGAGAAGACCCAAATTTTATTTCTCTATTGACTTTGTTAAAACCCTTTGCACTAAATATCTTTTGTTCTACAAAGGGTATTTTTGTGTTCTTTCAAGGATGTATTTTATTGTTTGGAATTTTTTTAATTGTACATAATTCCTTTTCTAAGGTAAAGAAATCGACGATCTTGTATATATTTTTTTTAATTTAATTTTTATAACTGTTGCCAGGTCAACAGTTGCCAGGTTAACACAAAAATTTGGAAAGATTTTTAAATATGTTGATTAATAATGCAACGGAAGGATACGTGTGCCAAGTCCGTGGGTGAGAAACTAAATTAAGAAAGTTATTACGAATCAAGAAGGAAAGAATAAACAAATACTATGCTCAAATGCGTCTGACTAATCAGGAATTAGACCGTGTGCGGGAAATCGAAGGAGAAGGAAGAAACGAATAAGAGGCGTGTTTGAGTATAATTTCGTGCAGATAAGAGATCGATGAACGGCGCGCAAGATAAACAAACGGGGAGAAGCTATTCTGGCGCGGTCCGAGTCGAACTGTACTGATAATACACAAAGGCGATGTTTTTTATATAATTAAGAACACGGAATTTTGACGCGATAATGTTCGCTTGCAGACGATATTTTTCAACTCAATAATATTTTTCTTTGTGAGTAACAAGTAGGTTAATGTATAATAGAGAAAGAATATATTTGCGTGTGTGGAGAACGTGGATACCATTGGAGGGAACCAAATTCAATGTAAATGGAGTCGAAATGGAGACTGGACAACGTTGAAGATTGTGGAGGCTCTACGAAAGGAAAGTAACACAACAGGGGACATTTTTTTATTCATCATTGTAGAAAGATCAAGTCTTCTATTAAAATAAGAACTCTAAATTAGCAATTACAAGAAAAAAGTTATGTATTAATAACAAGGGCATTGGTAAGAAAAAAATTGTTTATGAAATTATTGTTGTTGTTTTCAAATGAAATCTTTGTATCAATATGTATGTTTTACAGTTTAACACAAATGGAAATGTTGATAAATCGAAGAAAGAATTATTATTTCTGAGTAGCAACAAAAAGAGTTGTCAATCCTACGTAAAGAGGAAATAAATAAATGATCATACGTAAATATTTCGTCACCGGACATATTTGTAGACGGTTTATCGGACTCCCTTATATCAATTTTTATCATGCCGGGCAAGTCTTGGTACAACCTTCGAGCTACTGTCGGGTGAAATTTCAAATAGTAATTTAAGCAGAATAAGTTACAAAAAAGTAGCAGGAGCATTCGCCAGCCAGAGTAAGTATGGCCATTTGATAGGAAAGGAGAACTGAGTTAACAAATATTACGAACATAATTTTCTGAATAAGTCCCACATAAAAAATAGAATGAGAGGACATTTTGACAGCTTGCAAGAAAAATGTCAGACGTTCAAGCTCTGAAAGAAGCGCAACATTACTAATTGAAAAATAATGTTAAGTAATTGTCATGAGTGTACATAGTACTAATAATGTACTATTTAACGTTTTTGCGTTGGATTCCCTTGCTGACAGCTAGAGATGTTCCTAGGTCCACGTCTGGGATTCAGGGAGACATGAATAACGCATTCCTTTCACCTTATCTAGCATTCTTGACCTGACTAAGCTCTTTTGTCGTCATACAGCTACAGAAACCGAGACGATAGGAATAGAGAGCTACTGCTCTATTTTTGCCCCAACCGCGAATCGCTCACGTGGTCTCTGGGGTCCTTGCGGGCACGCCTTCCTCCAGCACAACTGCTCTGCACAAACGACCGTCTACTCTCAAAACCGAGTGCCCCCACGAAGCATAATACAGTTTATTAATGTATTACGTTTTAAAAATCCATCGGGCTTCAAGGTATTATTTCTACACTGAAATACGTACATTGTACATCCTTTACTTGTCTCGCCATGGCATCATATTTTACATGATTCTCTAATAACGTCCGGCTCACACAATACTCTATTCTACAAGATCACCAATAATACATTTTTGCGGAAATCTTTCGCAAAATAATAGAGTGAACCAGCTAAGAATTATAACAATCGATTCTGAATGTCAAGAATAAAACGACGTAGTTAAGCAATTCGACTAGCAATGCCGACTGTTTCAAACAATATTACAAATGGATATATATTATTTTCGACATCCCACCTGCATTTTCTAAGGGCCTGCTGACAATGAAAATTACCAAATTACTACGTTCAAATTACCAAGTTTTGAACCACATTACCAAAACTTATAACACACGAAGAACGTACCAAAATTGTCCGAAAATTTCAGAAATAAACATTAATGAAAGTAAGTGGTATTAATTATGCAAAAATTAATTTCAAACAAAACCAATTTTTTTGTAGAACAATCTTTTTTTTAAAAAAAATATTGTGGCCCGTAACACTTGAGTGAGAGATTAATGTGACAAACTGATATATTGTTACATCGAATAAGAGTTTCGAGGTAATTTGAATCAGCTTCCCTACCAAACGACAAGCAATTCCTTAATAAGGATCGATATTTGGAACATCGGTAAACAACTTCAGTGTTTCACTCGTGAAGTTACAATGGCAAATACACTACGAATGAAAAACGTGGATCTATTTCTTGCGGCGATAAAACCACTACTTAGAATATCACAAATTCTAGGTCTTCACTCGTTTCCTTCACTTTACGCGCGAGGTCATAGAAAAGTCAGTTTTGTTCTGAATTTGTGCCGTATTATTATTTTCATTTGCACAAGCTTGCATAGCTTCATTCCATTTTTTAACAATAATGAAGCGAATAATTCTAATGGTGCCAACTTTACTGAAACAAACAAAACTCATTTCATTGTAAATATATGTGTTGCAATAATAGAATTGACAGGAAACTTTCAGACATGGCTTCTCTGGCTGCGTTCGTTATCTTCTGGATTCAAAATAATGTCAGTTATTGAAAAAATATGCTTCATTGATAATGAACTTTTTAATAATATACTTTCAGTGCATAAACACATGTATTTATTTACATGGTCGCAGGTTATAATAATTCTGACTCTATTTATTTGGCATTTTGTTACTGACATGATCTTACGAGTGCCGTACGTGTCCCTCTGGAATACTTTTCTGAATGTTTCCACATATGTCGTGTGTGTGTGTAACGTTCTACACTACGTCAGCTGGATAATATTGGTGAAACATAGGTTCCAAGTTCTCAATAAAAGAAGAGATCGTGTTTATCAGAGAATTTTGGCCTTGCATCGAGAGCATAATTTTAGCAACGATATTGCAAAGGACAGCAAAGTTCTGACGACAGTACCAGAAAGCTTAACACAAGAGTTATATACGCTGCGAGTACTGGATTATCATCTACGAAGAAGTGCTGAAAACATAGACAGTTTGCATGGAGTGGGTATGCTTATGGAGATATTTTGCTTATTTATTCGCAGTCTCATTCTGGCCACCTTCGTCGCGTTTGATTGGTCATCATGTGACGGACTTCCACAGAACTACAGTCCTCTTTGGAAGACCACTATAGCTGTTACAATTAGCTTTAATGTTGTAGAGTTGTTGTCTCTTACTGGGGTTTGTCATGGAGCGCAGAAAGAAGCAGAGAAGGTGGGAGCAAACGCTGCGCGCATGGTGCTGCTTCTACCGAAGGGGGCTGCTGCGCGCGAGGTGAAGCTTCTGCGCATGCATGCAGTTGGCTGCCCTGTGCGGTTCTCGGCTGCTTCTTTCGTGCCTGTTGACTTGTCATTGGTAGCTTCAGTACTATGCGGAGTTACGACTTGGCTAATAGTGCTAATTGCAGTCCAACCTATACATTAAGAAATTTATTTTGTTGGAAATACTGAACATTATTACAAAAAACTATTATCTAATTATATTTTTCTCGCTTTCTTAATCTAACCCACATCAATCATTTTTTCTATAACTTGTAGTCTTCATAGAAGTAGGAAAGTAATTTCGGATCAAGAATATAAGGCAATGTATTAACTTTCGCCTTGCGCTACATTTGTGCAAACAATGCCAATTAATTTAGAATGTGGGTAAGTTCTCCTTCGTTAATCGCAGAATAGTAAATTGAAATACAATGTATACAATAAGCACTTTCTTCTAATGCAGTCAAACTTACAAACACGCTAAATTCCCATTAATGTTGTTACTATACAAATTAGGTGACTGTGATAAATTACATTGTCATTACATATTATTACACTGGAAAGCTAAAAAATTGGTACATCTGCCTAATATCATGTAAGGGCCCCGTGAGCACACAGAAGTGCCGCAACACGACATGGCATGGACTTGACTAATGTCTAAGTAGTCCTTGTCCTCATCAGTGTATGGTCTCTTGTTGGGTTGACATTCTAAAATTCAGACCCTGTTTTGTAACAGATTTAAGTTTCGGCCATTTGCTTCCTGGCCTGTGACATCTGACTCGCAGGTGCGGCGAACAAGGCCTTTTGTTATCCAGGGTGCGGCGGCGCTCGTATTCCACTGGGCCTTAAAACGCCTTCTCAGCATTCAAACAGTAAATTTCCTGCAGCGTTTCGGCTGCGCGGTTTACGACGATAAAATAAAATTTTAGACTTGCTTAGTAAAAATTGTTTTGTGAGGGCTGTTGTATTACAGTATACGTACGTGTTCCAGAAAGTAGAAACTGTATTCCAAATTATCGGATCATAATATTTGATTTTTAAATAGTCCAGAAGTCAAATTTATATCTGTGTTCCGGGACACGGTAGGATTAGTATTATCTCTACATGACTATTAAATTTTCCATCAAATCATTTGCTAAGTAATCTCGATATATATAAACTCGCAGGCTCCTAAACAAGCTATGAAATCTACCGGTAATGAGCCCTCCGCGTGGTTCTGAGTCGCTACGGCGCTCCTGTGTGGAGGACGCAGTCGGAGAGTAAGGCACGAGTACCCCCACGAAGATAACATCGCCCAGTAACACGCCCGCCGAGGTGGAAGGCCGCAGCAACAGAAACGCACTTGCGCTGAGTCGAAACCTCCAACGAACCTTGCCCCAACTACTCTACAGAATGGGCCCTTTGGGTGGCCTCAAATCGGCGTCGATCATGGCAACCCACACGGTTACAACACAAACCAAATTAACGAATGTTTTTGCAGTCCATCGCATGTGGGTTAACTTATAGATTTTCTGAATTCTTTATGCAACTTTAATATGCCTCGAAGGGAAACATTTCATTACATATACATACTTTTCTACCTGAGAAGTTTTATATTTCCATGAATAAAAGTGGACATAATGGTTTTACTGACTAACATAGTTATTGAAGAAGCGTGTACACATTTGCAATATTCTATTTTCCCAAAACATGTACGTAGTATGTTTCCTTCAACGTACAGAAAATATATAATATTTATCAATGGATTTCATTAATGACAATAAAAGTAGTTACGAAAACAAAGTGTAGGGAAGACGTAGGATGGCATGTCTATGGAGACGCGGCATACTACGTCCCAAGACCACTGCCTAAGCGTACTTCTACGTTGTCATTGTGATTTCCGTATATTATTCATATTGCTCTTTGCAAGTTAAACGTTCCGTGTTTTAAAACATATTTTAAAAATATAAAATCTGACTGTAAATAAAGCAAGTGAAAAAAAAAAAGTTAATAAATTTTACTGCCTTAGGAAGTCTTAAGATGTACTCATTTACTGCCGGGGGTCCCTAAGTTTTTAACAAATCACATTAAATGGGAAGAACATAGAAAATGAAGAATTTAAATATGTAATTGGTCCCTATATAACAGTCTTTAGAACAAACCATGGTGTAAGCTAGATTAAAACATTTAATACAACTGAAACCTTACATTTACTGATGAGACCATTTTTGCCTTCCATTTACTTAAGTTAATCCAATTGGATATTAAATAAATTCTTTGTTTATTTCAAAATGCCGAATGTGCAAAAAGTACACCGTAAGTAAAATTTCTAATCTAATGTTCATAATACAGTCGTATAATTTATACACAAAGTCGAAGTAAGGATGATGCTTTGATTTCCTAAAATTGGTAATCAATTCCACACTAATAAATACGAGCCTCCAACCGTGACAGTAGATATGTACATCTTATGATTTTCTAAAACAGTAAAAATGTATTAACATTTTTTTCTTTGTACGTTTTATACTTTTTTTTTAATTGAACCACCCTGACGGCCATTCTCTTTACGGACTAGTTTCCCTAAACTTTGTGCTAGGCGTGTTAAAGGCAAAAGACCCTTCCATCGGATCACAATACTCCACACAGCTTGCAAATTTGTCATATCGGTGCCTCTGTCTGGGCAGCTACTTAAGGGCTGTTCACTGGCGCTTCTTCATAACGAATTAGAAACTAGGAGCATATGCTCATTCTTCCAACTGGTTGGAAATTATATTTACAAACGTATTGTCAACTGATAATTTTTAAACCTCGCAATATAACATAACGACAAATAAGTTAGTCAATATAACACATGTTACTCTTCCTCAATATTCACGTGTTTCTGCAATTCACTAAATGTCCGTCATGTAACACATGCATTACGAACGCATTTTAGTCTGGACTCTTTACTTCAAAAACACACGTCACAACTTTCATTTCTGCTGTGCGTCTGAACGCAGTTGCCAGAATGCCGCCAGGTCTCTGGTGACGATCGGGCGAGAATTATTGTAACTTCCTTTGAATGAATATACAGCCAATGGCTCACCTACACACATTCTATATATTGAAATTACACGTGCGAATTTGTGTTCAGTATGTTTACCTTATTATTTATGTTTCACATTCCGTAAACTTTGAACTTTGCCTGATTCGTATACTTGCCACTACATTGTGATTAAACAGATTTTCGTCACATGCAAAACAGACGTGTTGTTTATTGTCACGAGCAGAATATCTAGATATAATAATTGAGAACATTTGTTTTCAAGTATTTATCATTTGATATATCACTCGTCTGATAGCAGCAACTTTTCAATAACTTACATGACGTCAATTCAAATTATAAAATTGTTACATTCTTCTGTATGTTGACAACAGTTTATTTTTTATTTCATATTTGATGTTCACTGTCAATTTAACTTTTATTTTCTATCGTATAGTATCGAGCGTATAGTATGATCGTTATAGTATCGAGCGTGAAACGTTTCCCAGTATAGTTGGGTTCATTTTCAATAATTTGGAAATGTATTCCAATAACAATCTACTCAATAATCTTGTATTCTGTGATACGTACTTACACCACCACAGTTCAATGGGAATGATATTATGTAATACTGGGAAAGATGGATTCCGAGATTTTAATGTAAATATATTTTTTGGGTTATCTAATACAGAAAAAAAATTTAACTACTTCAAAACATCACTAACACCTAAACCATTTGTAAAATTGTTTTCCAAAATTAATATGCCTCAATCCATATACCCGACCTGGAGCTCTAGCATTCTGAAAATAATTTTAGATTTTTGGGGATACTTTACGTTAAGGCTTTGGATTCAGAAAATTGCAAAAATTATTTAATAATTTGCGGCTCAAAACTCATATTGCATGATGATCCTGGTAACAAAAAGGGGATATATCTGGTTGCTAAATTTAGAAACAAATCTTCTAACATGTGGCGACACATCCATGTTTCACGGGTCCTTGATACCGAAAAATCAAATGGTGACAAAATGTCTGTCAGTATGGTCGTCCGTCTGAGAGTAACGCTGTCGGTTAAACCGTTCAGCCGATTTTCTCCAAAACTAATATTTCCCAATTGATCTGGCTGATTTTGCGGCCCCTTTTATTTGAAACTGATATGTAATTTTGTGAGGTGCATTATATGAAGCCCTTAAGACATTTTCAAAGTTTTAAAGAAATACCTGCATCGTTTTTGATTAAATTTTGTTGTGGGATAGTGTGAAGGACGTTTGAGAGAAAGGTGCAGATCTCATTTTCAGTAATAACCCCAATTTTTCCAAAGCTGCAAATTTTCAAAAAAATTTTGCCGTCTTGCTACAGTTACAATTTTGAAGACATCATTTTTTCTCAGTGAAATGTGTTGACAAAAAACAGTTTTTCAAAAGATGTGATGTCCAATATTTCGAAAATATGAGTATTTTGGGGGGAATTTTAAATGAAACATAGGCGCTTTTAAAACCATTTTAAACAATTTTCTCAGAAACGACTTAAAATTTTGTCTTACATTTTTATCTAGGTATGTAGCAAAGAACAGTAAAGATAATGGTAATGATCATATTTTCGGCGCAACCTGCATTTGCGAATATTTTAAAGTTCGTAATTGTAAATTCAAATTTTGCGCGTTTCGTAGCAACACTGTAAGAGATACCACTCGGAGGAGATGCCGTGTAGTGAGTGCGCCTACATACTATATGGATCAGAGTGGGATCCAGGGGATTATTTTTTTTTTTTTGAGGTGAATGAAAGGCAATGTACGGTTATAAATTAATTGAAGTTTAATTTTGATATATACAATTGAATCAAATGAGTTAGTACTAAGTCGGAGGACCAATGAAAGTTTGTACAATTTATGTTTTTTCTTCTTTCTTGAAGTTTAAATTCACTTACAGTTGTTCTGCTGCCATCAACCCGAATCAGACGGCTGAGTGTGTGCGCGCCGACTAAATTAGGGTTGGCTCTAGATGATTCGGCTAGGAACCTTGATGTCACCGATTCGGTAGAGTCTGGAGCTGTCCGGTTTCGTAATGTCTTGTAGATTCGGCCAGATGACTGATGCCCGTGAGTGGATCGAAGTTAGAAGTAGCGGCCCGTTGGTCGCGCTGGTTGACTGATGGCGAAATGGTACGCGAAATACGAGCAGCCGACTCGTTAGCGGGCTGACTGCCTGGAGCGAGTTTGGATGTATTCGTCCGTTGTTGTTGACAGATGACCGCAATAGGCGGTTACGACTTAGCCAAGCATAGCTGATGTCCAAGTTTGTAAATGAGTTGCAATTTACGTCTGTCCGTCTGTTAGTTCTGCTAGTAGTTAAGCAGTTGTACTTGTCCGATAAGTTGGACTGTTGGTGTCGGTATTGTTTGACACTTGTTAGTCGGTGTTGTTTGACACGTTTGTGTCAGTCACTGCAGTCGCGTGGAAGCTCACTTGCCGTATTTAAAGTAGCAAATGTTTTTTCGAGCGCAGGGAGGGGAGGGTCACGTGACAATAGCAGCTAGCGAATAGTATGCAGGCGTCCGCGATAGTTGCTCGCTATTTGTTGGCACCTTCGATCGCGGGGAGAGAGGCGTCACGTGGCATATTTCGTATTTGAATTCGGTTCTCACAGAACCGCGGCGTGGCACACCGGTTGAGAGAAAGGTGGGGGCGGCCTCGTCCGAAAGCAAATGCGTTTGTCGGTGAGATGCTAAGTAATGTACTTGTGGAGAGGGGCTCGTTTCAGAGGGGTTTGTAAACATCTGGCAGGTGTCGGCGATGGGGGCGTGGAAAAGGCTCACGGCTCGTTGAGAAAGGGCGCTGCTCTAATGACACCTCTTCGGCGGTCGTTGCCCGCGGAGCGGCTCTACGAATTTGCTAGAAGCCCGTCAATTATTTTACTACCTGTTTGTTCTTACGGGCTTCGGCGGAGTTTGATAAATCTGTGAGAAATACTCATGCAAAGACACATTCTGCATGAATTACTGTATTGCCTATGAATGCTTTGGATGCGCAGATGCACTCTGGACATCATGAAAGCCTGTGGCCGCGCGGGAGAAGGTACTTAGGGGCTCAGACTCGAGAGATTGACCAAACACAGAAGTTTCAAAATTTTTCGAATTCATATTATTGTCGTCGGACATGATTGTACGATGTAGATAATATTCTTTTGAAAAGAAATATATTGAAGGAAGTTAATAAATTTTAATTTAGAACTAGCACACACACTTCTATACATTAAAAAGTTTTAATTGTTGATTATGGTATTACAAAATTGAAAACTCATGTCAAAGGAAATCAAGGTAGGCTTGTGTGAAATTATGCTTATTTTATGTATTATGTTCTGTAGATATGTAACATTTAAATTTATTCATGATCATTTCATTTCTGAAAGTAAGAAATGACAACTCTTCCTGATAATAGAAATAAATGCAGATGAATACCAGAGGCAATTCGTGTGAATTAGACTTGTCAAGCCATAACTGTTGTTTTAGTATAGCATAGATGACAATATTGTGTAACTATTTTCAATAATGCCAGAAAATATGTGCTTTTGCAGCTCTTCTAGTTTTCCTTAATACATGCGGTAATAAAAAACGGTACCTCCATTTTTGAATCTTGTTATCTCTTTTGTTTTTTAATTGTATTTGATTACAATTTTTTAAAATTTTGCTATGAAATTAGTATATAATTAGTACAGAATAAGCTAGTTAAAGTTAAATTTTCTGAGAAGTGAGGATGCCAGCTTGATGGGCCTCGCTCGCTCAGCGTGAAATGACGGGCAAGTTCATCTATTTCTAATATTGCAGATGCCTCTGGGTGACAGCAATTTGCAAATAACGACATGGGATGCGCAATATAGGAGATGTCGTCATGAGGAGGGTAAATCAATACTTGACAAAATAATTTTTCAAACTTCTACAGCGTTGTGAAGAATGTATTGATATGTTTGGTTCGTTTATTGAAAAATAAAGGCTGTCTTGTTGTTCATGTTTGTTGTGTATTATTTGTCTTGCATTCACATATCTTTCCTTACACGCCGAGGGAAAGTATTTGTTCACATGAATGTGTAATCATCACGATCTTTACTTGCTAATAAGTTTACCCACGTCTGTCAACGGTATATTTCCCGCGACATGTTTGAGTTCGAAAGTACTTTAAGTTATGAACAGATATTTTCGCCACGGAGTTTCATTAGTAATAAAAAGGGCATAATGTATGACATATATTTCGAAATTCTGGACATGAACCTAATTGCATTACGTTGTTGATACCTACTTAATCGTATGAATGATGTGCTTCGTAAAACAACCCTAAGCAAGGTACACAGCAAGATGTAATATAGATTTCAAAAAATGAAAATTATTAAATAATGGTACAACAAAAGAAAATTAATCATTTCCAGTTGTCGTGAAAATAAAATTGTGAAAGTTCATGGACATTATAACTGTGAAATTATGTTTCTTGACACTTGGATCATGAGGTATTTTCAACTCTTGTGAATATGCATACTAAAAGGAACCAGAACCCATACAGTGGAGATTTGTAATAATCTTTATGGACGTACCAGCTTATCTGTGAGTGACTGGTGCAATTAATCATCAAGCATCAAGCAAACGAATGTTTAAACGAACGTTATAATTATACATTTATATTTGTGATATTCTAATTCATATCTGCAGTAATTTCTTAAATGGAATTTTGTTACATCAAGTGATATCTCTCTTTATAATGTTCTGTGGTCGCGTTAATTCGTATAAACAATTCGTGAATTATGACCAAAATTTCGAAAACTTTTTCAATCAAAGAATTTGTTGAGAAACAATATTAAATACAGTATTGGGAGCTAGAATATATTACATAATTACATTGTTTCTCGACGAGTTAACTGACTATAATAAACCACTGAAAAAGACTCTAAAGTACATTTGTTTGAAAATGGTTTTAAAAAATAATGAGGAACTATTTACAGCTATTCAACCAATTTACTGGTTCTTCAAAAGCTTTTCTCTTGCGCCATGCTCGATAAAGCAACAATCCACGCCATGTAAATCATCGATTCGTTCATTAATCACTGAATTAATATACTGTTATCCCGTCGTTTTAATTCTTACAACGATCAGGTGTTTTTGGAGAAGAAAAGCGTGACACCTGCAGACTCCAATATATGTTGAAATAAGTGGAACTATTGTGGAAATTTGGTCTTGGATTCAAGTAGTCACTATTTATGTCAGACTTTTTAGGAAAAGATTTGAAATGAAAGCCACATTTCAACTTATTTCGTCTGTCGATATTTATCTCTTTAAGAACTGTTCACAAGAATATCAGTACGTTCGTTCTTTAATGATTTTTGAGGTATTGATTTTTATCCTTCTCTTCTCATTAATTGGAGGAGCAAATATTGTGATATTTTCACACGACATTGGAACTTTCCCATCGTTGGCCCGAAGTTTCATGTACTTCATAAATACAAGTTGCGTTGTGCAGTTTATTAACTTCGTAATTTTAATTACATATGTATTGAATGTACTCAACAAAAGACTCTCGGTAGTTATTGAAAACAATGCATTTACCAGTAGAAACCAAGAAGCAGACGTAAAATTTGATATTACCGAAGAATTGTTCCTGCTGAGAAAAGTTCATTACACAATATACGAAATATCACTTAAAGTCAGTTCTATATACGACTATCAGATTTGTTTCGAAATATTCAATATATTCCTTCGTCTACTTACCGTAATTGTTTCATGGATCCAGTCAATCGACTGGATGATATCACAGTGGATAGACGAACGCTTTGGCCCAATGTTTAAGATTTACCTCATTACGATCGTGGTCCTTTACATCGTGGAAATGATGGTGTTGACGGTGGCATGCGACAAAGCGCGAAACGCTGCAGGCCAGGTGGCCACACGCGCAGCGGGCCTGCTGCTGCGCCTGCCGGAAGGACCTGCTGCGCGCGAGGCGCAGCTGCTTCACGCGCAGGCGCTTAGCTGCGCCGTGCGCTTCTGCGCGGCAGGCATTTATCCTATCGACCTCTCGCTCGTGGCGTTCGTTGTAAGCGGAGGAGCGACGTGGCTGGTTGTGCTACTCACTGCGATGTGAAAGTGCACAGAACAATGTAATATTTTAGGCTAGGGAATCTTACGTTAATTATCCCTATCTTCTCACAAATTAATATTGTAAATGCTCTTTGGTACATAACGAACGCCACAATACACCGACACTTACAAATCATAACAATAAAAGAAGAAATTAACAAGACCAGCGCAAAATATAACGACTACATAACCATCAAAATATTCTTGCCATTAACTTACTAGACAATAGTGACACCGCGAATTGACTTAAACGATATGATACTTTAGACCTGACATGTCGACTATAAATTGTTATATTATTTTATGTTTTATTATTCTATATACTTATCATCGTATATTTTTAGTATGTTTAGTATGTTGTTGTTGTTTAGTTATCAAAAATGTTTAGTGTGTGTTAATATGAAACAAAGTAATATTGAAGTCCAGTCAATGGACCTTACTTCTCTCAGATATTAAAATTGTATGCAATTTTGCCAAATGTTTATACCCAAACAAATTTCAAAATAAAAAATTATTATAAAAAAATTAATTTTGAGCGACTCATTAATTTAATAAGAATTGTTTTACAATAGTAATAGATCAAGATAAAATGCATTATATAAAACGATGTAATATAATATGGGTTAGAATAAGGTTTTCTTTTCTTCAACTGTAAAACCTTCTGACTTTTTATACACAAAAGGTATAATAAACAAATATCATATCAGATTCTGTTATTAGTAAATACTATTGTAGAGAAGTACTAAAGATTTGTTTCAATGTTTACAGCTTTCCGTAGTTTAAAAAATGTAAACCAAAAAAGCTTTCAACGCAGCCTCACTTCTTTACCTTCTCTTTTATTGTTAATGAGATTTTATTAATTACGTACTATTTCTGATTTATTATTTATAGGCAATGTTTTAATTGAGACATTCAGTAAAAATGCAATACAAGTTACGTTAATGTAATTCTGAGAAAATTGAGTTTGAGGTTTGTACAAATAATAAATAATACTGCTAAAATTTATTACCGTATATTTCAGACATTTCCAGACACACTCCCTAATACCGTTTGCTTGAAAATGACCATATCAGACAAAATTATTAATTTGTAAAATTATTTGACCTAGGTGCAAACGTGTATGAAAAAAATGGTACAAGTATAAGTTACCAAAACGGTATCACAGTTTAAAATATAAGCTTCTGATACTCCTGCAGGACATGGAGGAGTCAAAATCTGTGTCAAAAGTGTGCTTTCTTACCGATTTATCTCCAATTTTGACCAGGTCTCGTGGTGAATGCCCCGTGTCCTTGAGCGCTTCATTCCTACCTTTTCCACTACATGTAGCAACATTTATTATCGCTTGTAGCAGCATTTTTACCAAATTTCGACCCAGGCATCCTAATACTGTCCGTAAATATGTTCTCAAAACAATTAACGTCAAATATATAATCCAATTATAAAACTAGTGGTGTTAAAACAGCACATACTTTCTAGCCCGTACTTTTACGCAAAATTACACGAAAAGTACTTAATTTTTCGAAAAATCGCACCTGACCTTATTTCAAAATAAAACGTTAATCATCCCTATCTTCTCACAAATTAATATGGGACTCCTCATTAATTTAATAAGATTTTTTTACATTAGTAAGAAGCATTTGCGAAAAAATATCCTGAAAAGTCTAAACAAACGTATTCTTATAACCAAATGTATACTGATGGGAAAATGTGAATTCACAGAAAATAGATCAGAAAAGCATGAACTACTCCAAAATTCTGAACAGTTATAAACAGTCTTTAAAAACAATCAAGGAATATCAATTGTTATACACATCAGACAAGAATTTGATCAACCATAACACCAATCTCTAAAACACAAACAAATGTTTTGGCCTTGACACTCCAGATTTGTTTAGTTCTCGTGTCTTTTATGTATAGTTAGCAACTGAATATTGAATCGAGGAAACATCTTCATCAATACTCATAAGAATTAATACATGAAATGAAATAAATGTATTTTTTTCTTTCATAGATAAGTATTCGTATCTACTAATCCTGGAGTTTACACTCCAAGTTGGTCAAATGAGATTCCATATAAAACGAGAAAAAACTATTGACACGCTCGCTCAAAATGCAACCCTTAAATCCAGATCCAACACGATATTTAGAGAAATGATTCGGCAGAAATTATTATTAATGTATTGACAAAATAGCAACAGTTGTAATGAATTACGTTAAGTGTTAATCTTCACGAAGTACTTTTGTCACATTATTTACTTTATAAAATTAAGTAATTCGAAATAATTTAATACCTTAATGTAATTTTAAATTGACATCGTGGAAATAGCTAGTACATTATATTACCGCTAATGGCTTCCAAAATACGTATAAGAAAACCGAGGTTACGTTTTCAGAAGACATTTTTAATATCTCTTATTCCTTAAAATTCTCGAATAATCCTATTTTACCAGCCGAGGCAGCTCTCTTTGTTACCAAATGAAGAGCATAGAGCATTATGAATTATTTACTGTGGCAATACAACCTATATATTGCCTATCAAAATACAGCGGTCTCGCGCCATATTCCCTCGAACAACGAGATCAAGCTTGTTGCATTGCATCTTGGATACAATGGACACTAGTGAATTATTCTTTGGTAGTATTCATATTAGTGTCTGGAATAATCGCAATGCCTCGACACATCGAATACCATAAACAACATCCAATATTGATCTTAATATGTGGAGTTGGATTAGATGTTTGGTCGTGGTGCCATGTCGTGATCCTGTTATTTTTAATACGCAAGAAGAGAGAAACATTACGCAGGATTCTTCACACCATTCCTCCAATTGACAAGCTGTTATTGTCCAATATCTCAAAATCATATCTTTCTTTGAAGTTGATAGCGCTTGCAGAAGTTATAATTTTCTTTGCAATATTTTCCGTGATGACTTTAAGTGACATGCTTTCTTCGGAATTATGTGAACATCCTTTGGGAATTGTTTCGCGAATTTGTTGTCAAATGTTCATTTCCTGCTCCTTAATGCAATATTGTAATTTTACATTACTGATAAGACATCGTTTAAATTTACTCAAAAAGAGGCTTAACAATATATTGAGTATTGTAAATCCCCTTCACAAAGAATACACACAGCCTCAAAAAATAATGACTATATATAATGGAAATCTAAAGAATGTTGTAGACCTAGATCTGATTGCTAAGGAGTTGTATGAAGTACGGAGTATTCACTTTGTAATTTGTGAACTATTATCAGGAGTGCGTGATTCATATAAGGCACCATTGCTCCTGCAATCTTTTTATTTATTTATTCGGATCCTATTTATACCATTATTTATGATAGTGTTAAAGGAATCGTTTTCCAAGGAAAATCAACCACTTAGTGCAATATTCCTTTTCGACTTCCTTTCGTGCATAGCGATCTGTGTGCTGGAGCTGTTAACGTGGACAGCAGCCAGTGATGCAGTACAGCGTTCTGCAGCAGAGGTGGCTCATCTCTCTGCGCGACTGATGCTGCGCCTGCCAGAGGGGCCTGCTGCGCGCGAGGCTCAACTGCTGCGCATGCACGCCTCCGGCTGCCCCGTGCGCTTCTCGGCTGTCCTGCTGCCGGCGGACCTCACAGTAGTCTCAGCAATGGTCGGCAACGTCACTTCGTGGTTGGTCGTATTGCTCAGCGTACTCTAAAAAGTACAAGGTGACTTTTGAACACTTTCTCTCTGGCAGTATGAGTTTTAATTACGTTAATGAATTCAAGTAGAACGTTATCACTTTTAATTTAGTATAGTTTCTTTATACAGGTTACCTTTCACATTTCGTTACTTAGGATGTTCTTCTGTATCTGACGAAAATGTCATTGTTCCGAATGTTTTTTTCAGCAAAATGAATGATACATTTCGGAATTACTGCGGGCTTATGTGTTTAAGATATGTTAGCAATAAGTGATAAGATATCGATATGTACTCTATGTCAAATAGCAAATTCAAATATTTATCTACATATGTATTTCGTTTTTAAATTAAGGAATAAATACAAATAAAATATAAAATAAAACATTTCAATTAAAAGAGTAAATATATGCTTTAAAACCAGTTTATTAACACTTAATTTCCTTTTAAATAAATACATAAACATTCCTTACTGCAGGCCTGCACAACGTCTGCTCCCGAGGGCATTCTGCACTTACGCACATTCTGCCGACCGTCTGCCCACGAGAGAGACGAAAGTGCAAGTGGTGGGGGGGGGGAGGAAGCTTTTCCGAGAGGGGTGAAAACTGACGTTACACGACGCGGGGCGTAGATTGAATGCTGGGGCGTCTAATCCTGTAAAAATCTTTTCTCACTTAAATAAGTCCCATATTTTAGGCTAATGACCATAATCGACTGTTTACGTTCTTCTGTACACTGCTGCATATCACGTATTTTTTTTTAGTTGAGGCACATCGTGACTCATAAGCAATATTTTACAGCAATTGCCATTTTAAAACTTTATTATTTAATACTACCAGACAAATATTAACAATTTATAATTTAATAATTGATTGTTCACCAGGAATGTTATAATCTCCAAATGATAGCAATAATGAAGAAAATTATGAAAGCAATCTATCACATTATTTGACGTAAAATAATGTATAGACAATTGCAAAACGGATAATGTTTAGCAGCACGTATATTTTTAATCATTTTTCACTGTTATTAATGTGAATATATCAACGAACAAATCTCTTTGATTATATGTTAGGGCAATCATGAGATTAGTATGAGTCTTGTTGAATAGAAGGCAAAGAGATTAATATTTTATACCGTGTCGTAAATGATTAATATTGTTCGTTAGTTCGTTGTTTCATTATAAATTAGAAATATAAGAGAGTAGCACAGAAATGATACATGAAGATTATTAAACTCCTTACCAAATTTAATCTGATAAATTGTGTTTAGCAATTGATTATAAATTGTCAATCTCGTGTGCAAGTACTTCATTAAAGTTCTATCTCAAATGAATGAATACTCCTTGCAATATTTTCGTGGATTTGTAAGTGCTGTATTTTGTAACTGTGGTCGTCAATGACCTAGTTGTTTCTAAAGCGGCTGTAAATAAATAATTTAAAAAAAATGTCCGTTAGTAAGAAAATGTTATTGTGGATGCAGATAAAGAAGAGAATGACGAAAAAGGATTAGAAATCAATCTAAAAAAATACATTCCGCATTTAAATAATCATACTTTCTTTACAAACATTGAGTTTTCGTCTTTTGTAACTCCTGGTACAAAATCTCGCTTACCTACATTTACTATCAGTGCAGATTTTCGCGGTAAAGGCACTTCAATATGGAAGGATGATCGTGTTTGCAAAAGCAGAATCAATAATTTGAGAAGACAGTTGTTGTGAAGAACATTAAGGAAATAGGAATTATTCGAATTTATAATAAAATCCTAACAAAAGATGAAACTGACAACAATAACTTTCACGAATCATTGTCGAAAATTGTAAAAAAACAACTGCTTCTAAATCCTCTCTTAGGTAAACACGTTTAATGTTAGTTTGTACAAATACTTTGTTCAAATAGAAATTCTGCAGAAATGTCTATAGATTCCCTCGGTGTTTTTCTTATAGCTGCGTGCACTATTAAAAAGCTAATATTTCTTTAATTTTTCATTATTCTTGAGAAATTATTGAATGAACTCTTGAGTAATTCTGTTTAGAATATTTATAAACAATTGCTTAGAATACCTGAATGTCTCACAAACATGGGGGGGGATGGTCTCAGTGCATATTTTTACCCTTTTTAATGCAATTATGCGTTGCGTGAAGTATTTTCAAACCTTCAGACATTTGGGGGTCGCATGAAATTGTTCAATTGGACTGAAATTTTCCACATATTGTTTTGTCGAATGAAACTGGAATGGAGGATGAGAGCAGGAAATATTTTTGGGGGATGGAAGCCAAAAATCACCCCGTAGCTAAGGGCCACCCAAATGTACGTTCTAAACGCATCCAAATGTGATCCCGATAGGCTACGATAGCTAGTGTGGAATAATATACGTATTAGTAGTAGTAGTAGTAGTAGTAGTAGTAGTAGTAGTAGTAATAGATAATGATAGTTTGCAATACTGAGAAAAGTAGATTTCGAGATTTAAATGGAAATGGAATTTTGAGGCCACCTAATAACGAAAACGTGATGTTTCCTTTTAAAACGTCCATCCGTTTATCTGTCTAACCACTTGTAATCAACACTAACGCCTGCACTATTTGTAGGATTTTTCCCAACATTAATATGACTCAAAGCATCTGGCCAGACCCGAAGCTCTACCATTTTGAAAATAATTCTAGATATTTCGGGACTCATCATTTCATGTCCCTGGGTTTCGAAAATTGCAAAGTAAGAAATAATTTAGTTGTAAGTTTTCTTCTTTAATTCTTATAACTAAGAACAGTTTTACGTTAGTACCTAATATTGTAGCATATTTCATTTTTAATTTTTTTAGCAAGTGAGGGCCTACCAGACGCCACCACTAATTTTGCATCTCTTTAGTTCTACATCTTTTTAATTGTTTGTAACTGAGTAGAAATTGTTCATTTTGTTACGAAATTAGTACATAATTTTTACAAAATAATCAAGTAATATTTAAAAGAGAAGACATCTCTGGATAGACAAAATGATAAAGTGCAAGTGACACAATTGGATGCGCCATAAAGGAGTTTTTCCCTATGATAGTCAATCAATGCTTGGCAAATGGATTTTTCAAACTTCTACAGAGTTATGACAAATGCATAACCGTGTTTGATACGATTATTGAAAAATAATGGCGGTCGAATGGTTGGTATCTGCTGTATTATTTGTCTTGCATTCACATATCTTTCCCTACACGCCGGGGGCAAGTGTTTGTTCACCTGAACGCTGAATTATTACGTTCTCATCTTGTTACTACGTTTACCCATGTCTGTCAACGGTATATTTTACGCAATTTGTTAAAGAGTTCGTACGTACTTTACGTTATGAAGAAATATTCTCCCTCACGTTGTTTGGTTAGTTAGAGGAAGGAACATAATTTACTTCTATGTGTTTCAAAATTCTTGACATGAATCTAATTAAATTACGTTGCTGCTTCATAGGTTTTACGAATGACATGCTCGGTAAAGTAAACGTAAGTGAGGTACACAGCAAGATGAAGCAATTATTTTAAAAGGAAATAATCATTAGATAGGTACCCAAAATAAAAAAGAGAAGTTGTCAGACCCAATGACTTGACACGCGTTTCTCTATGTATTTTGATTTTGGCGCGCTGAATCCGAATTCAAAATGACGCAACCACCATCCATTTAGTCTCGAAAATCCGTAGTGAAATTTACAATTGGATGGCAACCTTGAAGTTGATGAGACAACTAAACCTAATTGTACAAGAGTACTGTTTTAAAGTTTGACGCTTTCTCCAAAATCGGCTAAGGGTGAAAAATGAATGGTAATCATTTCAAAAATTCTCTTATTAGTTACTTTTGAATTCATCAAGTTACATACAAGTTACAATTACAAGATAAAATTTTGGATTTCACGACTTTTAGAGGGCTTCATCGAAATGACCTTAATTGAAAAGTTAGGACCACTCTTACTGAATATCATATGCACCATCGCAACAGCTCAATGACAATACTATACGAGTACTTACCTCAGAACAATGGAGGTAGAGGTCTTCTGGATTTTCTGTCCCTGGGAAATAATCAACAATCGTTGCAAATACTTCCTTCGGAAAACGACGGTCATGCGTGAAGCAATTTGTGCCATGTCCAAAAATTTTACCCCACAGAACTTGAATCAAACGGTTTCTGAAAAACCATCATGAAAGAACAGAGTGAGTGAGTGGACCCAAAAGCGTTTGCCGTTTGCACGGTAGGTATCCTGCTGATCTCAAAGGAAAAGACCTGAATATGGGAGAGCCAGTCTCCTGGCTAACAAAATCTAGCCTCTTTGCTGAGACAGAATTGTGATGCCATGGATACTCACAGCGAACACAGATACGAGCTTTCTTATTAACAAATATTTATTTACAAGAAAAACGAAACAAATAGTTACAATTAAATTTACACTTTACACCCTAGCTCCGATACACCTGATATCTCCTGATCGCGGGCGCAATCCAACTAGATTGATGATCGGTTTCAATTGTGGCACTCGCCATTCCTAAATCTTAAGCGTGCAGAAAGCCAACCTTTCGTGACCAGATGTCACACTAGAATGCAAAGTCGTTACAGGCGCACCAACTGATGATTTGCCTCGATCGCAGGAGCGATCTTACCTGATTGAGAATCGCTGTAAGTCGTGGTTCTCAACCACTCCTCACCTAGAACGCACAATGCCTCGCGAGCCCCGCCCGCCGCTGCACCGCCGTGGCGCAAAGTTTGTGCATTGGCACGAGGTTCTCCCACTGCCTCCAGAACCCACCCACTGGCTCTGTGCACACTCCCTTATATACTAGAAACTCACGTGAACTACTGCGTCACGGCACTTTCGCAGTGCTCTTCTATTTGCCCTGAGAAGCGGTTTCCTGTTGCGAATCCCTTACAGCCCCCTAATAGATGCCAGGAGATTCACTCGCTAGTACGTTACAAAAGGGTTCGTCATTTCTATTCAGGACGAAGTACCCTCCACTAGCAATTTCCAAAGATATGTGATTGGGGATATAATGGTAGAGGACCGCTGCCGCCGTTGCAATCAACCTAGTGAATCTCTTCAACAAATGGGCGGGTGCTCTGCTTTGACACAAACAGAATGCCTGAGTCGAAACAACGACGTTGCCGCGGTAGTTCATTAGACCCTGGCTGCAAAGTCGGAGATGATACTGAAAGAGGTCCCATGCTATAAGTTCAAGCCGGATTCAATTTGGAGTCGAAACGATGGAAGCTCTTGCGGAATGTAGCAGTCACCACTGACATAATATCACTCACATAATATGGATTGATAAGGATTCATGGAAAGGGATTATAGTTTACAGAACTATCCTTTAGACCGAAATATAGTTGTCTCTATTGCCAAGAAGAAGTGAAAATATGAGATCTTGGCTATTCAACTGAGCGACATGTGGCGGTTAGTATCTGTTGAAGTAGTCCCTATGGTCATCTCTGCAAATAGATTGATCTCTTAAGAACCGGTTTCATGTTTTACAAGGCTTGGCCTTAAGAACTGGCACATTAAATCAGTGCAAAAGGCTGGTCTCCTGACTACTACATGCATCGTGAGAAAGTTTTTATTGATATAACTTCACTTTGAATCCTGACCACCCGAGTTTGCAAGCAAAGCAGGCACTTTGGTGCCTGTGTCTGCTGTAAGACACCTCGCTAAGTGAGAGTCTTGAAAGATGATAATGATAATGCTAATGATAATAAAAATATGATTATAACACTGATAACAATAAATACAATAATAACATTAACTCTTGTTGTTAAATACAATATTAACATTTGTCTGTCTTGAATAGTTACTTTAAACCAGACATTCTGGTATGTCACTATATATATATATATATATATATATATATATATATATATATATATATATATATTGAAACGGAAGAACGTTTCTGCCGATAAACAATCAAGAATTTGATTGCTATCTAAGGAAAATAAGCACTAAATTGAATCAGCGTAGTAACGCCGCCGCCGCCGGCCGCTGCCACGAACGGTTAATTCGGGCGAGTAGACGCGGGCGAGGCAAGCGACGGTTTAGGCAGTGTGTGCGCAGAGAGCGCGCCAGACGCAGTGCGAACAGGACGGGCTGTGCTGCTCAAGCAAGTTTATAGTGATATTACAAAGTTTGGAATTGATTGTAGCTTAAGTGGGCGATTAGAGTGATAAAATTGATAATCAGGTATTATGGCGAGAAGGGGAAGTGCGCACCAGGACGGGATCAGTGAAAACATTAATACTGGAGTTTGAGTGGCCGACAGACACGCGTTCCATTTCCGACCTGGTGTGATGCAGCAGCGGGCCGCACCGTGCGAACATTCGAGTGGGATTGAGAAGAACTACTGAGATCGGAACCGCCGACGGGACGCAATTGTGCGTTGTGCATGTTAGTATATGTGATATTGCTTGAACTGGCTGGGGGGGTGGACCCCGGCGAGCTCGTTGGCCATTGCGTTGGGGAGCTAGCGGAGTCGACCGCTAGCGGACCCATAGACGTCGTCCTGTTCCAAAAGATTGTAATGTGATAGTTTTTTTTTTCCTAAATTTTGTAGTCTGGGCAAAAATCTCACTGAACAGAACCGTCACCCTGTGATAGCGCCCGTGTGAATAAGAAATATTAATTAAAAAAACATATTTAAGCATTTAAAAGTAGTAATCGCCTTTATTGTTAATTTCATGTGAATATAATTATTAAACAAAATTTTTATTACAACAGTTTTATTTT